>OVAP01000636.1:0-30902 GCA_900406295.1 Aurinia saxatilis
AGGGATTAACACCAAAGGGATTTGGGTTAATCTATAGATTACTGGTCTTTTACCTAGGATGGTACTTGTTGATTGTTAAACTAACCGCCACAAGGTCAATTACTAGTTACCCTTAATCGTTATTGCCATGACTCATTGGTCAATGCTTGTTTAATTTGATTTCTTAAACCGTTTAAGNAAGTGGATTGACCCTTAATCTATACTACGACTACTCAAGTGAGTTGTGGTTAGCGAAATGTTTTGAACGCTAGCCACAAAAAGTCTTGTTTACCATGGTCGTATGACGGTTTAGCGAAAAGTATAAATAGTCTGCTAGTCCTAGCTTGTAATGTATCTTTCTACTTTTGAGAGCTCTTGCACCCTAAACTTCGTGACTGCAAGAGAAGCATACTATCAATAAAAGTCTAGCTTTCAACCTTTGGTTTTGCTGTCCGTTCATAGTTCTTTTGCTCTCTTTGCTTTCGTCTTCACAAGTGATTCATACATTAAGATAGTCGACGATCCCTTAAAAATTTCGTTTTTACAAGTTTGTGGTTGTGTAAATTTCGGTACACACAATGGTATATTAGTAGTCATTTAATCCTATGATAACTAGTGTAATTCTGATAAGAAAGTAAGCCTTAACTAGTCACTGCATAATCCTATTGCATATCAACCTAACCATGAAATCTCTTAGCACAACCATATTCCTAACTATGGAACTACTTAACGTGCTTATGAGAAACATAATGATAATGAAAACTGCAATCATATAAATCAAAGTAAAGGGTTCAGAAAGACTTTTCTGAATTGCAAAGACAGATTACAAACTTCTCCCTTGACAGCAAGTCCGAAGTGGAACAAAAGAGAAACCAAAAGAGAAAGGCTTAAAACTATTTTGCATGGATGCTAGTAAACTTTATCAATTTCGTGTTGTTTCTTCTACTCCGATGCTCTTGTATTTATAATGAAGAGGTCATCCAGGAAGTTGAGTAAAATCAGGAAGTAGATTCTAATAAGGATCCAAAAGTGTGGACTTATCTTCTGTTGATCAATCGAGTAACAGATTGTTATACGATCGATTCTATATGAAAACGCGTCTTGAGTATCTCATGAATCTCTTCTGAATATCTTCAACAAATCCTGATGTCTTCTAAGTAAAAACGGTCCTTATCTGATAATGTTCTGGTAGTTTCTAGTGATTATCTGGTCTTGTTCGATCGAATCCCCTAGGTGGACAATCGATTGGGCCTTCATCACCAATGGGCTTCATTTTGACATCTCTTGAATGATCTAAGCTTAAATCCTTGCTCTTGAGGTTAAATGACTTCTAAGCCCATGTGACAGCTGACTCACGTGGCTTGATTGTCTTAAATCATCATTTCAATCCAAATTAGCCATCTTCTTCATCAGGGCTGGACTTCTGATGCTGAATTGCTAAACTCGGTAGAAAATGCTCATTTATGACATAAAAAACCTTATTTTCACAAAAACATTTTGGAAACTAAAAACGTGAAATTCAATAGTTTTAGTCTTAAATCAAATGGTTTCATTAAGAAAAAACCGAAAATTTATAATAAAAAGCGGTACAATATCACCCCTATCAAATAACACACTAATTAAAAGTTTGACTAGAGAAGCATCTCGTATTCTTAGACTTTCCCACGTGAACTCTTTCTCTTCCATCGATATTTATTGTCTTTGGACCAACATAACAGCCTTCGTCACTTCTCTGGTTCATGTTGCGGATAAGCGGTTCTTGTTAAACGTTCGCGTTCGCGATGTGAATAAATCAATAGGTCGTTTAAACTTTTGTGCTCGAGCTCTTGTCACCGGACCTAACGTCACATTTGGCGGATCCACTTGGTTGAGGTTTCCTTTGGTTTCTTCTTTGACAAGAACATACGGGAAAGTCGGAATATCATTTTCGATGACCGCATCACCTTGGACTTCAGAAAGACATCTCACCGGTGATTTGGTCTTTTCTCCTTGGTTATGAAGGAGAATGACTTGATTCCAAACACATGTGACAGCTGCTTAGGAGTATTGTATGAAGGCTCTAGATGAGTTTGGTGATTTTTGGAAGATTTTGGGACAGTTTTGACAACTTGAGCAAATTTGAGCTAGAAAGCTCCATCTGAAGGGTCTAAGGTTGAAGCACAAATGGTGGTCTTAAACTTATCCAATGGAGCTGAAATTTTGTGGTGATTTATAGGAATGATTTACCTTGCACTGGGACTTGGAATCACTTGATTTGAGGGATTTATGGATTTTACACTGAAGACTGGTCTCCAGAGCGGACCATACAGTGCAAAGCCAAAATCCACACTTCCCTATGCAGCCAGATCGGCATATGCCCGATCCACCACCCGATTTGGCTGCACAATTTCCCTTCCTAAATTTTGTTGAGTTTTTCTAATTTTTGTTGACTTTTCCGGATCTTATCTTTAAATACCCTTTTTGTTGTCACTTTTAGAGGATAAGCCTTATCTTTAGAGAAACCCAAAAACTCTCTCTTGTAATCCTCTTAAATCTTATTCTTAAGATTGAAAGATTTTAGTTTTTGTTTGACAAACTATCAATCTCTTCTTTAATCATGTTTAGTCTTTTGATTTCTTTTGTTTATATGATTATGTGTGAGTAGTTTCTGTATTGATTTATGGGTTTGGTAGATTAATGGGTGATTAGTATTGATCTTGTGGATTATGGTTAGTATTTATTGTTTCTTTAAGCATCTTGTATGATTAATGCTATTTCTTCTTTGATCACTTAGAAATATATCATAGGCATTTTTCACACTCACCAAGTGTTTGATGAAATGTTTGAATGAACAAAATGTTTTGCTTTGACATCTTAGCCATTGAGGAATGAGTTAAGGTGCTTGGTGGTTGATTGGGTTTGAGTTTCCTTGATTGGATTTCATTGAGTTGACATTTGAGAAATTAGTCAATTTAATGTCTTTCAAAGGAATTAACACCAAAACGATTTGGGTTAATCTATAGATTAGTGGTCTTTTACCTAGGATTGTGTTTCATGTTTGCAAAGCTAGCCTCCACAAGGTCATTACTAATTATGTTTGATCGTTATTGTCATTATCCATCGGTCAATATTTGTCTTTATTGATTTCATAAACCGTTTTTTGGCTTGTTTAAGTGTTCTTATTTGTTTTTATTGATTGTCTTTGTTTATTGCTTAATAGTTCACTTAGTTATTGCATATTTTAGAATTGAAATTGAAAACCAAACACCTTTTGATTGCTTTGCTTAATTAGAGTTTAATGTGATTAATGTGTTAGTCATTCTCCTTTAGTGGATTCGATCCTCAAACTATATTACAATCACCTCTAGTGGTTTGTCGGTAGCGAAAGGTTTTGATAGCTACAGACGACTGGGTAAAACCATAGCTTATCAGCTACCTTTGGAGAAAATTACATATTTAAACGCTTAAAAGCCTTGTTTTCTCAAAAACACTTTAAATATCCAAAAAGGTTAAAATCACCAATTTTATACATGGTTTTTTTTGTTTCGTTAGGAAAAACACTAAAAATCTATCCTAAAAAGTGGTAAAATATTGACCTTATCACTGAGATATATATAATGAGGTTAATAAGTTGATTCGGGATATTGATATCAAAATCTTGGCAAAAAAAAACATAATTTTCCTCGATAAATTCGGTTGATTATTGCACCCATTTCAAAAAAAAAATATCGAGTCAAAAGCGTTTTATTGAGTCAACTCAAGTCTGGAATAAGGACCTTACTCACATCTGGATTTTGTGGCCTAGTGACCATCTTTGCAAGACTGCCCGAGGCACTTGTTTCAGAAACTCCATACTCAAGCTTTCCCAGCCTATCTCGGTTTGCATTTACTTTAATGTATCTAATTTTTTACTCTATTTCACTTGAATCTAAAACGGACTATAAATCTTTCTTGCTGAAGTTATTAGACTAGGAAAACGAACCACAAAACTTCTTATCCACTTTACCACTCTCTCGCTGATCCTGAATGGCCAACTCATATTTAATTGGTACCACACCCATGAACGTAACCTCTTTTCAAACCACATGCAATCTCTTTTTCTTTCATGTCTTATATGCAGGATGTGTAAAATGGTCGGAGAGATGAGACCAACACAGTTTTCCAATCACTCATGAAGACTGGCGAGAAAGTGTGCTACGATCTTAATACATACATGAAAGTTCAAAAGAGAAGGTTTCAAGACTGATTTTCCTAGTAAAACATCATCAAAATTTAGGTAAAATTCGTGCCTTGCTGTATATGATGAAAGCTTTTGGATAAAAAAATAATAATGATAATCCAAGATCCAAGCTTTATGATCCAAACTTGTTTAGCAAAAAAGCCAGGAAAATCAGGGGTCAAAGGTGGAAAGAGGTGGAAAACATTCAAAGGAGTCCGGAGATGTTCGAAGAAGACTTTAGATTCCCTTAAAATAATCTAAGTCTGGGGGAGGAACGAGCTAAGCTAAGAAGAAAGTTATTGGGGAGCTGAAGCGGTCCGATCTCTCTTGCTGTTTTGCAAACATATCGCATTTCTCTTGAGTACGATAACCCTTTAACACATGAGCCCCGCCTCCAAATATTAGTCTCCTTACATTACAAACCTAGTCTGTTTTACCTAGCTGATATTCTCCGGTAAGAAAGCACACGCGTTAACTCAATAATTGTAGAGAGTCATATTTTGGTGCAGTTAGAGTATTTGAAGGTTGAGATTTTATTAGACCAGTTGGTAGAGTCGTGACAGGAGTATGAGATGAGAGCTTTTGGACAGGATTGTCGAGATGACCATCACGAAGTTGCAGCCTCTAAGTTGTGGTGCAAGTAAGCGAGTTCCTAGCTTTTCAAACTTATTTTCCTTTCTTGGCATATTGTTTGTTCGAGGACGAACAAAACTAAGTCAGGGGTATTTGATAGGGGTGATATTTTAACGCTTTTTAGTATAGATTTTCGGTACTTTTCTTAAAGAAACCATTTAATTTGAAACATAAACTATCAAATTTCACATTTCTCTATTTCCAATGGGTTTTTGTGGAAATAAGGCTTTTTAGGTCTTAAATGGGCAATTCCTACCAAGTCCAACGATTCAACATCAGAAGTCCACACTCGGATGAAGAAGATGATTTATTTGGATTAAAGTGAGGAGTTAAGACAAGCAAATCACATGAGCCAGCTGTCACATATGTTTGGAATCAAGTCGTTCACCCTAAGGAATTAGAAGTTAAGCCCAAATCATCGAAGATGTATCAAGAAGCCCATTGGAGATGAAGGCCTAATCGATCAAGCACTGCGGCCCACCGATCGACCAAGCCCTATAAATCACAAGACGTTTCGAGAACAATATCAGAAAAGGACCGTAACATTTGAGGAGATATCAGAAGATGTTGCAAATAATCACAGAAGATACAAAAGATTCAGAAAACGTGTTTCAGGATATAATCGATCGATTAATAATATATTAATGATAAACACAAATATTTGGATCTCTATCCAAATCTTCTTCTTGATTCATCTCAACTTCCTCGACGACCATATGCCCTATAAATACAGAATCCTCAGCTAGAGAGAAACATCACAAAATTCACAAATCTTCTAGACATCCAGGCTAAATAGTTTTCAGTTTTTTCTTCATTTGTTTTTTATTTCTTTTATTCTACTTTCGTTGTTTCTGTCAAGGGAGAAGTTTGTAATCTATGCACTTCAGAAAAGCTCTTTATGAACCCTTTACCCGATTTATATAATTGCAATTACCTTTGTTATCATGTTTGTCATCAATATGCTTGAGTAGTCTCATTGTTAGGAATAGGGTTTTTCTAGGATAAATCATGGTTAAGTAGATAGGCAATAGGGTTGTGTAATGACTGGTTAAGGGCTTACTTTCATATCAGAGCTTATATAAATAATAGGATAAACCTGCTACTAATACACCAATTAGAGTAAGAGATTCAAAACTTGATAGTGAAAGCTTCACTATTTAATAGTTTAGTAGAATTTGATTTCCTGAACTTAATGCCTATATTGGTTAATTGATCAGGATCTAGGTTAGAGTTAACTAGGATGTCAATCGATTAGACCGGTTAAACCTGATCTTAAGGATAATCGGTTAATAGTTATTTCAACTTTATAGTCTTAACTATAATATTTACACATGTCACTACCCTGAATAATTCAAACCATGATTCTCTTATGCATTACCTGATTTACTAACGCTTTTTATCATTGCTTTATCTCACGTTTTATTTTGTTTTAGCATTTGCAGACATCAATCGATCGAACGCATTCTCGACAATCGATCGAAAGATGCACCCATCGATCGATCAGTAGACACTTTCGATCTATTCAAAGCATAAACACCTCATATTATTGCTTAGCTTCAGGTGAACTTGGACGTGCTACTGCGTACACTCTGCTCCTTGTTAATTATTAATCTAATACGTCCACATGCTAATACATGAATTAAATAATTGTTAATCTAATATATGTGACGTATATTCACATGTAATACGTCTACATGCTAATATATGAATTAAATAATTGTTAATCTAATATATGTGGCATATACTCACTTATAATTCTTTGTCAAGCAGTAGAACGTATTGCTTTGTTTTTCAAAAAAAAATTAATTTAATTTGGGTTTTTTCTTTTTAAAAATTTGAATTTTATAACTATAAATGTACTGTATATTTTCGGTTTGAGTTTATAAATCCCAAATTAGGGTATAGTGTCAGGAAACAAAATAAATTTTATAACAATAAACATACAATAAATTTTTCGGTTTGAGTTTATAACCAAATTGGGGTATAGTGCCACTGAACAAAATAATGTTTAGTACAGTAAACATATTGTACATTTTTCAGTTTGGGTTTATAAATCGCATATTAAGGTATAATGCCAATAAAAAAGGGCACTATGAATAAAATAATTTTTATAACAAAAATGTATGGTACATTTTGGTTTGGGTTTATAAATCCCAAATTATGGTATAATGTCACATGAAAAAAGAAAATTATAACAATAAAAGTACTCAACATTTTTTTTTTTGGTTTATAAATCTCTAATTAAGGTATAGTGTCACCTAACAAAAATAAATTCTATAACAATAAACATACTATATATTTTTAGGTTTGGATTTATAAGTCCCAAATTATGGTATCGTGCCACGTAAAAAAAATGCACTATAAATAAAATAAATTTTATAACAATAGCTTGGGTTTATAAATCCTAAACTAGGGTATACTGTCATGTAACAAAATAAATTTATAACAATAAATATATTGTAATTTTTTGTTTAAATTTATAAATTCCAAATTAGGGTATAGTGTCAAAGATTATTTGTACTGCATATACTGGATGTGTTAAAAATATAACTAGCTTAGGTGAAACGAAGAAATTTTACTTGGTTATTGATATATTTATGGAAACCAAATTGATATCCTCTTTAGTACTAATTGAAAAGTAATTTTAGTGAAAATAGATTAGATGTTGATAATCTGTAAATCTTTGAAATTTTTTGTTACAGTTTTCTAGAGAAAATCTCCTAGATCCTTTCTCATCTTTCTTGATCGATCCATCGTTTAAAATCTATTTATCAAAAAACAAAAATTCTTTATCTAGGAGAATCCATCAATTGTGTCTTTTCAATTTTTTTAATTTAATTCCGATTTTATTTTTTGGTTTTTTGGATTCGTCTTCTTCTTTATGTATTGGTTTTGGGTTCGTCGTCTTCTTTTTTGGGTTCAAGTTAAATCGATGTTTCGAAGTTCGGACAACCAATTGTTCTTTTTTGGTCTCATGAGTATTGACTTCTCCTGTTTCAGGCAAGGTCTCTCAAAGTCATAATCCAAACAAATCTCTATACCTATCTAGCGATGGTTCTTGAGGCACATGAACGGTTTGAAGAGGACATGAACATCCTGGTTTCCATTCTGAAAATAAATCACTTGTGTCTTTTTAATTTTTCGATTTGGTTCATATTTTCGTTTTTGGGGTTAAATTAGCATTATGAACAAACAATTGTTGTTAGCAAAGCATCGATCTACTTTTGGGATTGATAAACACAGCTATTGTCGTGTTCGTGAAGAATCTGTCAAATATTCCGAGGACGAGTTCTCAGCGCCAAAAACTGGAAGCTTCGGATAAAAGAAGGTTCAAACATTAACAAGAACTGTCTAAACAAGAGAAGACATAAGGAGTCAGAGACAGAGGTTGAAGAGGTTCGAGCTCTTTCGTTACTCGATCTAAGACGGAAGCTAGCGCAGATGATGTATACGCGATGTCTGAAACACACGAAAGCTTGGCCTGAGGATTTTGTCTAACAAGTAGACGGAAAAGTATGTGCAGTTCTTTGGAGCACAATCCAGCTTTAGTAATTACTGTTTTAATATCTTACAGTTGTCCATTCATATTTAGGCATCACACTGTAAGTGTTAGACTATTGGTTTTATTTGGTTTGTAGAGATCTCTAAGCCATGAAGCAAGGGAAAGGTTTGTCAGCCATTGAGAAGGTTTTAAAGCATCTAAGAAATGAGAGTCCAAATCTTTTGGCAGAGGAAGGCTATAATTTTATGGCTGTGGAATTGCAGCAACTTGTGAAGAAGGAGACACGATTTACTTGATTTTGTCTTTGCTTAAGTTGAATGAAATGGTAATGAATTTTGGTGAAAGTTCAAAAGAGATATCAAAGAAGATTTCAGCGACATCATGTGAGTTCAACTTCTTACCATATGAATTGTTGAATTGATTAATTGGTTTGTAAAGTCTTAAGTCTTGATCATCACTTAAAGGATCCGATGTTCCGATAGGGCATTGAAGGAAAATATATGGTGGATGTGATGGATAAGAGAGAAGTTGAATGTGTGGTTCTTGTGTCTGATGATTCTGGTTTTGCTGATGTGATGTGGGAAGTATATTGTGAGTTAACCAAGTGTCTTTGGTCTAGTGGTAAAGGGGCTCCAGCTGGAGCTTCCGCCCTGGGTTCGAATCCATTTGGCCACCCGGCCGCTGGCTTTCCAGCGCGAAAAGGAATCAGGGCCTCGTGGGATTAGTCTTTGGGCCTAGAAAATCTTTGGGATGCCCACGGTTATCAAAAAAAAAAAAAAAGTATATTGTGAGTTACTGTCATTCCCTTCGGCTACTCTACCAAAGCAAGGTACATGTGTTGGAAAGCCTGCACCTTATATCTCTGAATCTTAGTGCACAACTCATGGTTTCTCCGGTCCGAAACACCAAGGGGTAACATGCCCTTCAAGAATTGCCTCATCTTTCTTCTAACTGAGTATTGCACAAAGTCCTAGATATCAACAACTATTCATCAGAGCGGAGTTAGATACTTCAAGTGTGCGGAGTTAGGTACAATGTTTTCTTTAAGGTTACTTGCTTTACAAGTAGTAAAATTACTATGGGTTTAGTAACATATGCATTGAGATTTACACTATCAGAAATGCAAATGAGACATTGACATATATGAATATTGCCATAATTACAGTTTGTCCTCACTTCTCTTTGGCTATCCACCGGTAAGTGTTTTCACAAGCTTCCTATGTAGCCAAAGTGTTGATGCTAGAGCATTTTTAAGGAGATTTCTCTGCGTCCTCATATCTCATCTCTAAGTGTTAGAGATATGATTTGATCCGTCAAATTAATATGATTTGATCAGTCAAATATTTAGATTAATTTTGTCAAATATTTAGTTTCTTTTGTGAGTACGTACAGAATTCCTAATTTTTAGTAATTGATTTCTACCTATGTAATATACATTAAGAGATGAATAGAAAGCAGACGACACGGCAATTATTCTGTCTTTCATGGTATCAGAGCAAAAGATCTGAATTTTCTACTTTTTATCTTTCTTCTTTCTTCTTCTCTCTCGTTGTGCTTCCTCCCTCTCTGTTTTTTTTTCCTTGGCTGGTATTCCAGTTCCTGCAGCTCTTGAACGCGCCTATGGCGTTACCAACATCAAGTCACATATCCCTTTTACTTTGGATATGGATGACCACAACTATGATGCTTGAAGAGAACTGTTTTTAATTAATTGCCTCAATTTCGATGTGTTAGGCCATCTTGATGGAACCGCCACTCCCTCTGATACCAACGATGTTCCATGGAAGAAAAGAGACGGTCTTGTCAAGTTATGGATCTATGGAACCCTCTCCAAAGCTCTCTTCAAAAGCGTCTTCAAAACTGGCGGCACGGCTCGAGAGATATGGATACGTATCGAAAATTTGTTTCGTGATAACAAAGAAGCTCGTGCTATTCAGTTGGACAACGATCTGCGAAACAAGGTGATTGGTGATTTATCTGTTTATGATTATTGTCAACAACTTAAGTCTCTCTCAGATCTTCTCGCAAATGTTGATGCGCCTGTATCGGAGAGAACTCTTGTCACTTACATTCTGAATGGACTAAGTGCCAAGTAGGACAACATCATCAATTTCATCAATCATCGTCAGCCTTTCCCTTCTTATGTGAAACCAGATCCATGTTGATTTAGAAGAACACACGCTGAGGAAAGGAGTCAAACCACATCCCAACAACGACGCTAACTCTTCCACCAACACTGTCCTTGCTGTTTCAGGTCCCAATCATGCGGCGATGGCTGTCCCTCGAGCCCAGAATCACCAACGATTTAATAATCGAGGAAATCGCAGAAACAACAACACTAGATATCGTGGGAGGTCATCTTTTCAGCCTCGATATCCTTTTCAACAATGGAATCAACCAATCGGGCCAGGTTCTCTCCCATAATGGCAACTGATGGGGATTTAGTTTTCGCCCAAAATATTCTTGCAAGCGCACAGGCTCTCGCAGTAGTACTTAGGGATCGAATCCACACGGAGGCAAAATGTACACAGTAGCAAAATCGATTCAACTTGAGCTAAGTAACAAAATATAAGTTTTGGGTTTTTGATCGATCGAATGAGGTTAGTCAATCGATCGATTGGAAAGGTTTTGGTTTATGAAATGTAAAACGAAATAAAAGAAAAAGATAAATAACCTATTGTTGCAATTGTCAGGTTTCAGAAAATTCTCTAGGGTTCATGGATTAAACTATTCAGGGTTTATAGGCAGATAAAATTTTCTTAAGTATTCAAGCCAGTCGTAAATTAATCTTCCGATTTTCATAGTCATGATTAAACATGTCTAACACCCTAATTCACACAATACTCACAAAGTGTAAACTAGGAAAGCAAACTGCAAAAATTGTTTACCTATCATTTCATACTAATTCATATCAATCTCATCATATTGTCAAAATGAAGAGATCAATGTATAACAAATCACTTAGGGTTTCAAATCTAAGCAATCATGTAATAAGTATAAATCCTACCTATCTGTCAAGCCATGAAAATCCTATTGAAAACTCATATTCTCAACAAAAGATCTACTCAAATATAATAGCAAAAACCATAGAAAAAACCATATAAATTGACATCATAAATAAATAGAAAAGGGTTTAGAAAACTTCTCCAAATCAGTAGATAAGGAGGATGAAATCTTCTCCCTTACAACAACAAGACGAAATTATAAGGAATTTGAGAAAGAAATGAAAGAAAAGTGCTCTCTCTTGAGAGTTTTGTGTAAAGAGAGGTACACCCTTCTCTGAGATGAGAAGCATCTTTATATAGAGAGTGAGGCACGAACAAGAGCTTCGGTAAAGGGATAAGAGAAGATCAGCTGAAGAGATTCACAATATTTGATATTATCTTTTTTAGTTGATCGAATAAAAAGGATATTCGATCGATGGTTATCCAAAAATATACTTTGGCAACCACTGAATATCTTCTGACATGTCTGGAAGTTTCTAATGGATCTTTGGGCCTTGACTAACTCATAGGCTTCAATTCATGATCTTTAAGAGAATTTTTTTGCCTTGATCGATCAATCCAATATGTTAATCGATCGATCATTCTTGCTTCGCATTCTTCGACTGCTTCACATCAAGACTGCACAATCTGTGTCGTAGAATCAGCATAACTCAATATTTAACCGTTGGAATGCTTCATTCCACTTGCATTGGAAAGCTGACTTCTTCTTGTAGCTTGTGTTAAAATCTCAGAGCAATCTATGTTAGGGAAGGTTTTCATCTAAGGTCAAACGTCTGGAGCGTGGAACTGATCTTCTTCACCAGTCTTCCGTATTAAGGAAATAACGTTTTGGTCGTTGGGACGAATGACTTGATTCCAAGACCATGTGACAGCTGACTCACGTGGTTTGATTTTCTTCAATTCTCACTCCAATCCAAAGTGCACAACAGATTCATCTGGCCCGAACATCTGGTGTTGAATTGTTTAACTTGGAGAATAATGCTCATTTTATGACCTAAAAAGCGTTATTTCCACAAAAACACTTTGAAAACATATAATAGTGAAAACCATTACTTTTATCTTGAAATCATTTAGTTTTGTCATAAAAAGTAATTGAAATATATGGTAAAAAACGGTAAAATATCACCCGTATCAGCAACAACAACAGTTCAACACATGGGGTCAAATGCAACAGCCAACATTCAACAATCCTGGCATCTTGGGGCAGAGACCTTCTCCGGTCACACATAATCATGCCAATCATGTGGAGAATCAACAGTTTGAACCGACAGTGGACTTTGCGCAGCCTTTCAATACAATGACTCTATCATATTTGTCTGATAGTCAATGGTACATCGATACCGGAGCCACTGCGCATCTCACTGCAAACGCAGGTACTTTTACTTCTGCTTTTAGTTCTGCCATTGAAAAATGTGTCATTGGTTGAAATGGGTCTCACAATTCCATAAAGTTATCTGGTTCTGTTTCTTTTCCCTCAAACACTCGCTCTCTTTCTCTTGAAAATGTCCTTGTCATTCCTTTAATAATAAAAAAAATCTCATCTCTGTTAGACGTTTTACTCATGATAATTCTTGTTCCATTGAGCTTGACCCATTTGGTTTTTCTGTGAAGGACCTTCACACTCGGAGAACCATACTCCGCAGTGACAGCATCGGTGACTTGTACCCGGTCTTTCCTATCCCACAAATAGCTTCTCCGCAACAATCTGCTTTTCTTTCCATTTCTTCTCATGTTTGGCATCATCGTCTAGCTCATCCAAGCAACGACACTCTCAATTCTTTAATTTTTGCTTCATCTTTTCCATGTAATAAAAACGTCCCTTTAATGTGTACGGCTTGTGAACTTGGAAAACAAATAAAACTCTCTCTTGTTGCTTCAAACAAATCTGTTGATGCTCCCTTTGATTTAATTCACTCTGATGTTTGGTCATCTCCAGTTCCTAGTCTAAGTGGAATACGCTATTATGTCTTGTTTCTTGATCACTACTCTCATTTCTTATGGGTATATCCCCTACTACATAAAAGCGATGTGTTCTCCAAGTTTCTACATGTTGCAAACTATGTCTAAACACAGTTCCACACAGTTGTCAAATATTTTCAGTGTGACAATGGAGGTGAGTACAATAACTCTCAATTTCATGATTTCTTTGATTTTAAAGGTATAACAGTTCAATTCTCATGTCCTCATACGTCCCAACCAAATGGAAGATCAGAATGTATGATTCAACAATAAACAGTGCCATTCGGACTCTTTTATTTCAAGCCAATCTTCCATCTTCTTTTTGGGTTATAGCCTTACACACAACTGTTCATATTCTTAATTTCTTACCTTCTACTGCCATTGATAATAAAACACCATTCTCCACTCTCTTTCAAAAACCAGTCTCTTATTCGCATCTTCGTGTTTTCGGTTGTCATTGTTATCCCAATGTCAATCACAACAATCTCCCAAAACTTTCTCCTCGTTTTGTCCCGTGTCTATTTCTTGGTTACCCTCTTAAACATTCTGGATACCGGTGTTTTGACCTAAAAACTAAGAAAGTTATTATCTCTAGGCATGTTTCCTTTGATAAATCAACTTTCCCGTATCCTACTGATTTTCTTTCAAAAGACACCGACTATAACTTCTTATATGATAACATGGATCCCTCGCCCATGTTTAAACAAATTCTTTAATCTCCTCCTCTCCCTCCTGCTCCTCTCACTCCAGACACAAATGAGATTGTTCCTCCTAATCCTCTGACAATTCATATTGTCGCAGAAATTGCTCCAACTCATCCCATGTCCACTAGATCAAAACATGGGATTAGAAAACAAAAACAGATTTTTCCCTTCATTCTCAAACTCAGTCTCCTCTTCCCAAAAGTCACATTGATGCTCTTCAAAATCCAGATTGGAATCCAGCAGTTTATGATGAGTACAATGCTTTGATTAAAGCTAGAACTTGGAGCTATGTGGCTGTTTAAACATAAGTATAATGCAGATGATTCACTTGCTCGTTACAAGGCCCGCCTTGTTGGTAATGGTAAATCTCAGGAACACGGAATCGATTTCGAGGAGACTTTTAGTCCAGTGGTCAAACCTGCAACAGTACGGACGGTCTTGAATATTGGTGTAGCTAGAGAGTGGCCCATTCATCAACTCGAAGTGAAGAATGATTTTCTACAGGGTTACCTTGATGAAACGATATACATGTTCCAGCCCCTAGGACTTGTTGATACTACCAAACCTAACCACGTTTCCAAGTTGGAAAAGTCGATCTATGGTCTTAAACAAGCGCCTCGCGCGTGGAATGCGCGCTTCACTACCTTCATTACTGGTCATGGCTTTATTCAAAGCAGATGTGATGGCTCTATGTTCGTATACAACAAGAACCATGAACTTGCCTATCTTCTGTTATACGTTGATGACATTGTCATTACAGCTTCTTCCTCATCGCTTCTACAATCTGTCATTGCGTCACTCAAATCTGAATTTGAAATGACAGATATGGGCACACTTAACTACTTCCTTGGAATTGCAGCGAAGTTCAATGATACTGGTCTGTTTTTAATGCAATCCAAATATGCAGAAGAGCTGATTAAATGCGCAGGAATGGAAGCCTGCAAACCTTGCTCAACACCTGCTGATCTCAGCTCCAAGTTAAGCTCATCTGATGGGCAACCAATCTTCAATCCCACTGAGTATAGAAGTTTAGCAGGAGCTCTTCAGTATCTCACATTCACCAGGCCGGATATCTCCTACGTAGTTCAACAAGTTTGTCTTCATATGCACGATCCCAAAGAATCTCATTTTAAAGCCTTGAAACGTATTCTGCGATATGTTCAAGGAACAAAACATCAAGGTCTTCAGATTCTGAAGAAGCAAACTCTGAAACTCACTACCTATTCCGATGCGGATTGGGCAGGCTGTCATGACATAAGAAGATCAACATCAGGCTATGCTATTTTCTTGGGAGACAATCTAATTTCTTGGTCATCTAAAAGACAGCCTACGGTGTCACGCTCATGCTCTGAAGCAGAATATAAGGCTGTCGCAAATGCAGTTGCAGAAACTTGTTGGCTTCGAAATCTTCTCCTTGAACTCCACTCTCCTCTATTCCAAGCCACCGTGGTCTACTGCGATAACATCAATGCAGTATATCTTTCATCCAATCCAGTTCAACATCAACGTACAAAGCACATAGAGATAGATATTCACTTTGTTCGAGAACGCATCTCTATGTGTCAAGTGCGAGTTTTTCACATCCCCTCAGCTCTTCAACTGGCCAACATATTCACACAGTCTCCCATCCTCACTCTTCCTCGACTTCAAAACCAGTTTAGGCGTGTCGTCTCCCACGCTACAACTGCGGGAGGGTGTTATAGATATGATTTGATCTGTCAAATTAAAATGATTTGATTAGTCAAATATTTAGATTAATTCTGTCAAATATTTAGTTCCTTTTGTGAGTACGTATAGAATCCCTAATTTCTAGTAATTTATTTGTACCTATGTAATATATATTAAGAGATGAATAGAAAGCAAAGGACACGACAACTATTCTGTCTTTCACTAAAGAGATTGCGGAGTCGATCAAATCAGCGCAAGAAATCATGGAGCTTAACCCGAGGTATGCAGCTTGACTTGAAAATACAATCATCTTAACAATGAAAAAACATTGTTTAAGTTAAAAAAGAGATGATGAAATAAAATATTGAGGTCTCTCTTTCTCTCAAGTCTCCTTTTCTATATAATTTATAAAACAGAAAAGAAATTTTGCGGTTGGATTTTCTAATTTATTTATGTATTTACCGTTAAAAGTGTTGATCTTTATGCATGATTTTTTTTTTTTTTTTTTTGAGATTATGAACACATGTTCTGTTGAGTATTATCTTGATGAACGAGGGCTTCGTTTGTTTACCTTGATCATATTAAAGGTTCATTAAATATTTTTTTCTTCTTTTCATGTAAGTTTGGAGATCGCACATCTATAATTACAATTACTATATCAATTAAAGAGCTTAATTATCTCAATACATCTTATTTTAAATAGGAAACCTTATGATGGAGGATGAAACAATAATGTAAGTGTGTAAGGAAAATTATTCTTCACAGATTTTTACGATTTTTTAATTACAAATATTGTAGTCCGCACATTGTGTGGACACAATCTAATATTTTATTAAAAACAAAAAATAGTAATGATAAGAACATTATGTTTTTTTATAGTTTTTAAATTCCAAATTAGGATATAACGTCGTTATTATTCCAAATTAGGATATAACGTCGTGAATAACTAAAGAATTATGATATGATAATTATTTATGATATCATGAATTTGTATTAATAAAATAGAAAAGATAATATAAATTATGAATTTTTTGCGTGCGTAAAATCATCAAATTGCATATTATATGTTATTGATAAAATTAAAAATCGCAAAACTGTTTCATTTCTTTGATAAAAAAACCGTTGACAGCTTTTCATTGTGAAAACATTCTCTTTAGCCGATACTATGGTATCATTAAGTATGTTTGGTGAATCAGTTACTTTATGTGAATAACTAAAAGTTGATGAAAAAACTGATCATATATCAGCAACCTAGTAATAAAAACAAAAAAAAAAGCAACCTAAGTGGTCCTTTTTACACCTCTCAGAAGGAGCAATCGACATTGTGTCTTCTTTTGACTTTGGTACACAGAAGTACAGAGACAATTCTCTTAATTCGTTGTACGGTTGTGCTTCACCTGGTGACGATTGGCGCCATCCTGTTGGTCTTCGGTTTCGGTGAGGAATTTGTCGACCTGAGATGCAGCTTGGCGTCCTTCTGAGATAGCCCAAACTACCAAAGACTGGCCTCTCCGACAATCACCTGCCGCAAAAACACCTTCGATACTTGTGGAGAACCGGCCATATTCCGCCTTAAAGTTTGACCTGTTGTCACATTCAAGACCTAGCTTCTCGGCAAGTGTCTGAAAAGAAAAGCCAAACGGTTTTTAATATAATCACCAGAAGGCCGACAAGGTCGTCGTAGAGGATAAATCACTTACTGGCTCAGGTCCAAGGAATCCCATGGCTAAGAAAACGAGGTCCGCTTCAATTATTTCTTCGGAGCCTTCGATTTCCTTGAACTGGAACCTCCCGCTTTCATCCTTCTCCCAACTCACACGCATAATTTCAACACCTTTCACATTTCCGTTGTCATCTCCTATGAACCGCTTGGTTAAAACCTCATAGGTTCTAGGGTCTTTTCCAAATTTAGTGGCAGCTTCTTGATGTCCGTAGTCAATACGGAATACACGAGGCCACTGTATAACAAGAATACAAGCAGGGCTGATTAAAATCTAACTATATTCAAACTTGGTAAACAGTTTTTTAGTCTACGGGTGTATAAATCTTGTATTAGTTGCCAAAAGAAATTGTGTGTAAAAGAACTAAGACAGACCTGTGGCCAAGGGTTTCCAGAAGCTCTCGTTGAAGGTGGTTGGGGAAGAAGCTCTAGATTCACAATGTTGCTGCATCCATGACGGATAGATGTCCCTATGCAATCTGTTCCTGTATCACCTCCACCAATAACGACAACCTTTTTTCCCTTCGCAGAAATATAATTGCCATCTTGAAGATTGCTATCAAGCAAGCTTTTGGTGTTTGCATGAAGAAACTCCATGGCAAAGTGAACACCAGATAGATCACGACCCGGCACTGGAAGATCTCTGCAAAATTAGTCCAAACATGGCTCAGTTGGTTCATTATCAATCTTTTCACCTTCTAGTAACACAAAATGGCATTCATAATTGTTTTATAATAATTACCTTGGTTTTGTGGAACCAACAGCAAGAATAATCGCATCATTCGCCTCCTTAAGTCCATCGAGGGAATAATATGGGTCTTTTCCAATATTCGCATTGACTACAAAGTTGATACCTTCTTTGATCATAAGATCAACCCGCCGTTGAACTATGTCAAGTTTGTCAGACTTCATGTTTGGGACTCCATACATCATAAGCCCACCAATTCTATCAGAACGCTCATACACAGTCACCAAGTGCCCCATTTTGTTTAGCTGATCAGCCGCAGCTAGTCCAGCAGGTCCACTTCCAATAATAGCAACTTTTTTCCTGTAAACCCAGTAAGCAGCAGAAGCATGTAAGTCCACCAAATTTAAACTCTAGCTAAGCACAGAGATGCCATGTATATGAGACATGCAACAATTGAAGATAAAATAGTTTGCAGAGAGAATTGACTTAGAAGTTTACCCTGTTCTCTTGAGAGGAGGTCTAGGTACCATCCAACCTTCATCAAAGGCTTTATCAATAATAGCACATTCAATGCTTTTGATCGAAACGGGATTCTCAATTATTCCAAGAACACAGGAACCTTCACATGGTGCAGGGCATACTCGCCCGGTAAATTCTGGAAAGTTGTTTGTCTCAAGTAGACGATTCAATGCCTCTTTCCATCTGTTCTGGTAGACAAGTTCATTGAACTCAGGAATTTTATTACCAAGGGGACACCCAGAGTTTTCCTGTACATTTTCAGAAACAAAAATATTAAGCATTTCATTCATGCAAATACCAAGGGGACACCCAGAGTTTTCCTGTACATTTTCAGAAACAAAAATATTAAGCATTTCATTCATGCAAATACCAAGTTCCATAGTTTTCCTCAAATCTAAACAACTACAAGAAGCAAACTCGGGAGACCATAGAGGCATTCTAAGGTCAGATGATATATCTACCTGGTGGCAGAATGGAGTTCCACAGTCCATGCAACGAGCAGACTGAGTTTTAAGGAGTGGTCCAGGTTTCGCTTTCTCCATTACTTCATTCCAGTCACTGAGACGAACATTGGGATCCCTGTACTGAACTCCTTCACGCTCATAAGCAATAAAACCCCGATGTTTAACAGCATTTTCAGTCCGAGAAGGTCTCTTTGGAGTTTCAGTTACAACTCCATTCCCAGACATCTGTTTTGAAGCAGCATCTGCCATGTTTTTCAGCTCTGCAAAGGCATCCTTTTCCTCGACTTCTTTTTCTTCCATCTCATCCGCTTTTTCAGAATCATGCTCCATCGCTTGCTTAGAGACGTCTTTGTGTTTCATGGCTGACAAAACGCGTTTGTAGTCTCTTGGGAAAACCTTAACAAACTTTGGCAGCAAATTGTCAAAGTTTGCAAGAACTTCTTGAGCAAGTTGACTGTTCGTGTGCCGTTGATGTTGTTGGATCATCATCTTTAGTGTCATTTTGTCCTCTTCGTCTTCAACTTTATCTAGATCAACTAGTTCAAGGTTGCATCTCGTGTGAAACTTTCCGTCCACATCAAGGACATAAGCAATACCACCACTCATACCAGCAGCGAAGTTTCTACCAGTCTTTCCAAGCACCACAATGGTACCACCAGTCATGTACTCACAACCATGATCACCAACACCTTCCACAACAGCTTTGGCACCAGAATTACGAACAGAGAATCTTTCCGCAGCCATCCCATTAAAGTAGGCTTCCCCACTAGTGGCTCCATAAAGTGCAACATTACCAATAACAATGTTTTCTTTTGGATCAAAGCTGCTTCCTTTATGTGGGTAGACAACAATTTTACCTCCTGAAAGCCCTTTTCCAACATAGTCGTTGCTATCACCCTCGAGTTCTAGCATAATTCCAGGACACAGAAAAGCTCCAAGACTCTGTCCAGCACTTCCTGTGAACTTGATATGGATTGTATCCTTTGGTAGCCCAGCCAAATGGTAACGTTTGGTTACCTCATGGCTCAACATTGTCCCAACAGCACGGTTAACATTGCAGATAGGAGTTTCAATGTACACAGGAAGAGATTTTTCTAAAGCAGATAGAGACATTGCAATCAGCTCTTGATCCAAAGCCATGTCTAAGCCATGATCTTGTTTCTGAACACAGTACTGCGCAGCCCCAGGACGAATCTCAGCAGCAGGTTTGAGCAGAAGAGAGAGGTCAATATTCTCCAGCTTAGCGTTGTTCTTAACAACTTCCCTATCAAGTTCAAGCATATCTGCGCGACCAATCATTTCTGTTAGAGTTCGAAAACCAAGTCCAGACATGATTTCCCTAACTTCCTCAGCAAGCATAAAGAAGAAATTAATAACATGTTCAGGCTCCCCGGCAAATTTTTCACGGAGAACTGGATCTTGAGTAGCAATCCCCACAGGGCAGGTGTTCTTGTGGCACTTTCTCATCATGATACACCCAAGTGTAATCAGGGGTGCAGTACTAAAACCAAACTCTTCTGCACCAAGAAGTGCAGCAATAGCGACATCTCTTCCAGTTTTCAGCTGGCCATCTGTCTGAAGCACAGTACGCCCACGAAGGTCATTGGCAACAAGAGTTTGGTGTGTTTCAGCTAGACCCAGTTCCCATGGCAGACCAGCATTTTTTATACCGGTCCAGCGAGAGGCACCAGTACCTCCATCATGACCTGATATCAGAACATGGTCAGCGTGGCCCTTCACCACACCGCTAGCAATAACTCCAACACCAGCTTCTGATACAAGTTTAACACTAATACGGGCTCCAGGATTGGCATTCTACACGACATAAGAGTAAAAGATGTTACATAAAAATGGAAGGAATACACAGGGATAATGCTTATTAATGTAAGAATTGGGAACCTTAAGATCGTGAATTAGTTGGGCAAGATCCTCAATAGAGTAGATATCATGATGAGGAGGTGGACTGATAAGCCCCACACCAGCGGTGGAATTTCTGGTGATGGCGATGTCTCCTATAACCTTGTGGCCAGGTAGCTCTCCTCCTTCCCCAGGTTTGGCACCCTGTATGGCATTAAAGACAGTCATTAGAAAGATAGAACAGTGTATAAAAGATGCTACATTCAACAAAAAGTTTTACAAAAAACCTATAAATACTTTGGGCAAAAGCATTATTTGTTATGATCATCATGTCGTAAACGAAAAAGTCCAAAGGCATAAGAATGAGAGAACATTGTGTCCATATCCTCAAGTACCTGAGCCATCTTTATCTGCAGCTCATCGGCATTGGTAAGGTAGTAGCTCGAAACTCCAAATCGTCCACTAGCAATTTGTTTGATGGAACTTCTTTTAGGGTTCTTTGAACCATCTGGAAGAGGCTCCATACGGGATGACAGTTCTCCTCCCTCACCTTAAGCAGATCATAAACTCGTATTACTGTGTTTTTCAAAGAAGAATATAGAATAAGCAAAAACCATGGGAAAAAAATAATAATTTCATACCTGTATTTGACTTTCCTCCAAGTTTGTTCATGGCCATTGCAAGGGTTGTATGCGCCTCCAGTGATATTGATCCATAACTCATGGCGCCAGTACAAAACCGCTTAACAATTTCACTGGCAGGCTCAACTTCATCTAGTGGAAGTTTTACATCTCCTTTTTTGAACTTCATGAGCCCGCGCAAATTACTTTGTCTATTCAATTCATTGATACGCTTCGAATATTCCTTGTACGCAGCCACACTATTAGTTCGTGCTGCCTCTTGCAATTTTGCAATTGCGAGAGGATCATTGAGATGAATCTCTCCATTTTTCCTCCAATGATAATTCCCAGGGTTGGAAAGTGCTGAGGATTCTGCACTTCCAGGGGCATAACCACGGGCTGGAAAGGCCATCTCATGCAAATGAAGCCCATCTCGTGCAAGCATCTCAAATGTTGCTCCTGAAACTCTGCTTGGGGTGCCCGCAAAACACTTCTCGATCACTTCAGAGGAAAGCCCGAGAGCTTCAAATATTTGGGCACCTTTGTATGAGGCCAGGGTAGAAATTCCCATTTTGGCAAGAACCTTCATCATTCCATAGTTACTTGCCTTATAATACTTCTTGACCAGCTCTTCTTTGGAATGGAACTCCCCATCAGATTTTGGTGATATCTTTCCATCAACTTGCAATCTATAGACGACCTCTACAGCCAAATATGGGCAAATAGCATCTGCTCCAAATCCTACAAGCGTGCAGAAATGATGCACTTCACGTGGTTCAGCAGATTCCACCACCAAACCAACTTGAGTGCGAGCAAGGTTCTTAACCAAGTGGTGATGAACGGCACCAACAGCCAAGAGAGAGCTCACAGCAACACGCGTTGCGGAGAAAGCTATACAGTCAAGACATTAAAAAGGAAAGTAAGTGCATGAAAAAGATATAATATATGCTTACACATCCTGAAGTCAAGAGAATATAAAGAAGCCAAATAATTACCTCGGTCAGATAAAACCAATAATGTGTAACCCTCCTTTATCGCTTCATTTGCCTCATCACAAATTCGGTCCAAGGTCTTCTCCAACCCTTTAGTACCTTGTTCTTTTGGGTAAGTTATATCCAGAACTTTACTTCGCCAGCCCCTGTAATTCATTTTCTTGATTGATTCCATCGCTTCAATGGTCAAAAGAGGACTTTTTAGGGAGAGACGGTGACATTGCTCTTCAGTTGTTTCGGTTAGATCACCTTCTGGACCAATCATGCACTCCATCGAAGTAACAATTTTCTCACGAATGGGATCAATTGGAGGATTTGTTACTTGAGCAAACATTTGTTTAAAGTACT
Organism: Aurinia saxatilis; assembly: GCA_900406295.1. NCBI lineage: Eukaryota > Viridiplantae > Streptophyta > Magnoliopsida > Brassicales > Brassicaceae > Aurinia > Aurinia saxatilis. The sequence continues at coordinate 22,857 of OVAP01000636.1, forward strand.
CAAAACATAATTTCTCTCTGCTTGACATTACAGCTAGAGGTGTATCGTTTCCCATGGAACCAAGTGCTTCAGTGCCATCGTTAGCCATCGGAAGTAGCAGCATCTCCAAGGCCTCAACTGTATAACTGTGTACAGGTCATAAGAAATTGTGAGACAAATTACAAAGCAAAAGAGATAAATCCATGTTAGGTTGAATGAAAACGAACATACCCAAAGGCTTTTAAAGGAGACAATAAACCATGAATCCCCATGTTTTCCATTGATTCATCATCATGTGAGGCCTACGTTTCGAAGAAAAATGTTAATTAAGCATACCAAAGGTAACTGGAAGTAATATTTTGGGAAAACAATGGTTCACTAGTGACAGCTTACCAATGCAACCCCAAAAACTGGAGGAGCAATCCGTTCAGTCTCCGAAACTGACTCAACGATGTCTCCAAGTTCAATCTTTTGCCTTTTAAGCCACTCACCGTAGGGCCTTGCCAGTGAATACTGCTGCTTCAAGGCCTCATCATCAACAACAATATGCTTCTCAAAATCGACAAGAAGCATCATACCCGGGTTAAGTCTCCCTTTCCTCATAACATCTTTAGGTGGTACATCCACTACCCCAACTTCACTAGCCATTATAACCCTTCCACTATGGGTAATGTAGAATCTACCAGGGCGAAGTCCATTACGGTCCAATGTGGCACCCAGGTAGCGACCATCAGTAACTGCAAAACATTGAATGGAAAGTTACATCAAATCTAAACACCATAAATCAAAAAGAGTTGGGAAATCGTTCACAACTTCAGAAATATTATTACATGATATAAGAGCAGGTCCGTCCCATGGCTCCATTAGGGCAGATAAGTACTCATAAAACGCTTTCCTGTTTGGATCAATGTTTTTGTCATTCTGCCATGCTTCAGGGATCATCATCATGACAGCTTCAGGAAGACTTCTGCCAGCTCGAACAAGAAGCTCAAGAACACCATCAAAAGCACCTAACAAGGTTAACAAGACAATATAGAAACGTGTTACAAGTGTAGTTATACAGATTTCTACAGCCAAATAACTGAGATTGAAAGCTACCCGAGTCGGAAGAGCTAACGTCCACAATAGGTAAAAGCTTCTTCAACTCTTTCTTTGACAATCCAAGTTCATTACACTTGAGCAGACCCTCACGTGCCCTCATCCTGTGTGAAAGAAATGCATTACTTGAAAATAGCAAGAAGCAGAAACGACTGATCATAGAGCGGTTTTATCACACAAACTGCTGACAATATATACCAAAAACCTTGTCACTACCCAAAACTTTTCTAGTTATGGCCCAAACAGATTTATTCCTGCATCGTAGGAAAACATTAATATATGCAATCTCTGACAACATACCAGTTCACGTTTCCCCTAAGGGTATTGATCTCCCCATTATGTCCCAAAACGCGCATCGGTTGAGCACGATCCCAGCTGGGAAATGTATTGGTAGAAAACCGAGAGTGAACCTGAACCATTGAATATGTAACACAAGCATAGTCAGTCATTAGTTATCAAACATGGGAAACTTTACCACGTGGCCTTACACAGAACTTCGAGAACATCTAGTTGGGGCAAAGTTAAAATGCTACAGAAGTGCTAGCTATCTTTACCTAGGACAAGTTGATCATACAAGTTTAGGCAAAGAGTTTCTAGAAACACGGACTCATCTGACATTTTCAATCTACCAACTGATCAACATCCAAATTAAAATACTTATCAAGGGTTTGGAGTTACTTAAGAGATCATTCAAACTTCAATGCTCCTCAACCTTGCATCTCCTTGGTTACCCGCGTTGGTTCACATGCTGTTTGTGGAGCATGGAGTCAGCATAAAAGAAAGAGATAGTGAATAGAAAATATATTTACCAGGGCCATGTAGCTTGTAAACCTTTCACTCCCAAGATCAGCGTAATAATAGTCCTTCAACTGATCAGGCTTCAATTGTCCTTTGTAGACAACAGTCCTGGATAGTAATTGTGTGAGATTAAAAACTCTCATTAAGCATATGATACTTGAGTGAAGTAAGTAGTAACCTTGAAGACAAAGAACAAATGTAGAAGTCCTTCATGGCACCATGTTGAAGGTTCAAGGCAGCCCGGATAGCAACCATAGAAAGCCTTCTAAGGATATACATCTGTAACGTAGAAAGGAATCAAATAACCAAAAAAAAAAAAATGTCACTGACAATTAAAACACAGAAATAAATGAAAAGAATACCTGTTGCTCAAGGTCAGCATTTGATTTAGCTGTAGGAGTAAGGAAAACTTGTTCAATAACAGGTTCAGTCTCCAAAGCAGATTTGCCCAGTCCAGAATTATCAGTAGGAACTGATCTCCAACCGAGAACTGAATGCCCGAGTGACTGGGCAACCTTGACATGAATGCAAAAAAAAAAAGTTTAAAATTTATCAAACTCGTAAGAAATGACTGAAAAACATAAAGCAAACCTTGGTGAAAACAGATTTGCTCTCATCTCTGCGGCTCTCAGCTGTAGGCAAGAAGAACATTCCAACAGCGTACTTTCCAGCGGGAGGAAGCACAAAGCCAAGCTCTTTGGCAGCCTGTTTACACAAAAAAAAAAAATCAAAGATGTCAACACAATCATTAACACAAGGGTTTGTGACTTGTCTATTTTGGGTTGATCCCTTTATTTGTAAAGTTAATTGTACGATCATTTGTACTAATGAAATTTGAATTAACATGATTAAGAAGACGTTTGCATGGATAATAATAATAAGACAAACCTGTGCATAGAAAGGGTGAGGGAGACCGACAAGAATCCCAGCGCCGTCACCAGTGTTACTCTCACACCCACAAGCGCCTCTATGAGTCATCCTTATCAACATCTCCAAGGCATCTGTCACCTGTAAATGTAATTTACAAAAATCATTAATCACATCATCATCATAACCCATAGATGATTTATCATCTTATTAATTAAGGGATTCACAAATGGTACCGTTTTGCGGCTGGTGTCGCCGGACAGCTCAGCGACGAAACCGACGCCACAGGAGTCTTTATCGAAGGAAGGATCGTAGAGACCGAGAGGCTTCTCCGGGACACCAGAGAAGGATGACCTGACCACCGTTCTGAGCTTCGGAGACCTTCCAGGACCGTCCGATCTCCATAACTGGACCGTCTCCTCTCTGGATCTCCTCATCCGAGTCCCCATGAAAGGCTTCTCCGGAAGAAGCGCCGAGCATCTTGCGGTACACGCTTTTCTACGGCCAACGATCAGCTGGGAATTAGCAACGGCAGTGGTTGAATTTCTCGGAGATCGGATTGGCAACAGTTGGTTATTGCGAAGCTGAAGAAGAGAGCTTGACGACGCCGCCATTTCTCCCACACTTACACTTAGTATTTTGTGGTGGTTATTTTGTGGTGGTTCGATCAAGTTTTTCAGATTCACAAACCTGAGACGTTTATGTTTGTTTTTATAGAGGAGAGAGACTAGGTTTCTGAAGGGAACAATGGCTTAAAAAGGAGAGAGAAAATGGCCAAAAGACTCTCGATATGTATTGAATTTCTTTTACGTTTATTTTTCTTAAAAAGTTATCCAAAATGGATCAAATATTAAGATTTCTTACTAGATTAGACAATCTCCCATAGATTTACCAGATTAGCTTCAATCTTACGTAAAAAAGACTTTACACAATTTGATAATTAAATTTGTTGGGATTATTATTTGTTATTTAACCAACTTCTTGTAGTTGTGGATAACTAAATTACAAAATTCAAAAAAAAATGGTAAATAGAATCAAACCTCCGACCAATAAAAAAAAGAAAAAAATTAAAAACAAAAAACCACAAAACCGTAAACTTAATTCTAATTTGCTTTACTTTTTCATAATACTCGGTGGTTATTTTGTCACTTTCTTTTCGTTATTATTTTTTCCGGCTATTATCTTTTTTCTCTCCACCATCTCTTTTTCTCCATCGTTCTTTTATTCGGCGTTAATATTGTCATTGAAGTCTCTCCAAGAAGATGTTAGAGGAATCGTGGTTGGTTTTCCCTTGCCACCAAATCCTCTTCTCTAACTTTCTCTCTTCGCCGCCTTTAGTTGTATTCTCCGCTGTCGTCGAAGAGTAAGAAACTCTATAAATACGTAAAATACATCTGTCAACCAAAAACAATTCTAGCAAAATAAAATATAAAAGAAAACAAATGTGTTGTGTCATGTCACAAAATAAAACTATTTATGAAAACAACTATACAGTCATCAAGACCATGGTAGATTTCTTTTCGAATGATCAATTTTACAAATAAATCTACATGGTTCACATAAATTTGTCTTCATATAACATATTTGATTGATACATGGCATAAAAATAAAAGCATTTCTGTAAAACAGAAATTCTAAAAAGGGTAGTATGGGTATGCACAAACTATCAATTAAAAATATTTTAATATCTTTCTAGTAATTTCACAACAAATTTAGCTCTATCTAGTTAATCACCTCTCATTTAACATGCAAATATATAGGGAATTATCCTTAAGCCAAACAGACTCCCAAATTACATATCCAACCAGTGAATTTCCATCCATTTCGTGACCCAATCGGATCCAATCCGGGCCGAAATCAAATTACTGAAAACCGAGTTTCGTAATCGCTTAGAACCGCTGGTTTAATAAAACAAATGGTTTAAGATAACCAAAAACTGTAAAAACCCCTAAATCGAATAAGTAACTCTAGATCCAATTTTCTACTCATCTTCTTTATCCATTCTGAAAAGTTTCTATGTGTGACCCCCTTACATTCATATCAGTTCAAACGGGAAGTACAACTAGAAAACTAGGAGGAATTAACACCGAGGTATGTATGCTAAACTTAGTTTTTTTTTCTTATAGTTTCCAATTTGATTTCGTTTGTGAACAAATAACCCAAATTGTGTTCGAATTAATATATGGGCTCGATTTTTTTGTTAACAGAGAATCAAATTGTGCATTAAATGCCGCCAAAAACTTAAAACTGATTGGTATCGAAGAGGGTTAAAGCAAAGAGGGAAAAGAAGAATACAAAAAAAGAAGGTTGATCCTCCAACCGAAATTCGACTAGAATCTCCACCGGAAAGTCCTACGAAATCTACTAAGAATGATGTTCCATAATAAGTAGACAAAGATAATGAAGAAGAAGAAACGAAGATAGAAAACCCCAATGAATAAAAACGCAAAGAAAACAAACCCATTGAGGAGAACCGCAAGGGGGACAGGGAGATAACCAAAATGAAGGGAAAATAAAGTGGAGGAAATAGAAGGATAGACAGATGACTCTGAGGTATGAAACAATTGAAACTCATATAATATAACTGTAATAGTGTTTTTGGTGATGTAGTATAACTTGTTTTCTATTCTAGAAAACAGATACGGATGATGACACCGAAGCAATACAACCATTGAAGATGCACTCCCTAACAACGAGTACTTGAAGCCAGTGAAAATTATAACGAGGTGTTATAATTACAAGGCCATGGAGAACTTGGAGAATATAATTGATGATGAGGAGTTGAGATAGTTCAAGGAGCACCCACAATTTGGTCATTTCTTTCACATGCACATAGACTCCAACCATAAAACAATGGGCATGTGGATGCTCCTCCTCCGCATAGCCTCGACGGAGAAGAAAAAAAAAATTTGGTTTGTGGTGAATGGTATTCCGGTTAGATACTCTTTGAGGGAGCACACACTATGGTATGGATTGAATTGCACCGAGTATCCATAATATTATAAAGAGTTTGTCGATGCCAAGTTTGTAAACTAGTTATTCATGGTGGTTATTCCTGGTTATCCCTGTTTTTTTTTTTTTTTTTTTTTTTTTTANTTTTTTTTTTTTTGGTAGATTGTAATGTTTTTAATGACATGATATCCGGAGTATCATGGAACCAAACATTTATGAGATTTCTTTTCTGATGCAAAACATGGAGTTGGATGAGGATGATTATTGTGATGCGGTTGTTGATGCTTCAATGAAGGTGTTGGGTGATAGAAAGATGATCTTTTTCAGAGCTTTCAAAGAAAATGTGGATGGGAGAGAAGAAAAGAACAATAACAAGGACAAGAGAGAAGGTAAAGGTAAGGACAAGGACAAGGAGAAGGAGTACGTGGGATCAAATGATGATTTTAAGCAAATGATGGAGGCTGGATTCAAACATCTCGATGAGTTGATTGTGGGACTTGATACAAATGTAAAAGGTAAGATGGATACATGAATTAAATATCTAGAAGAATTTGTTCAAGCACATATGAATCCAGAGCCAACTGAGGGTGTATTAATGGGCTAAGGGTGGTATAATATAGTTGAGGAGGAGCAATTTCAAAGGCAGGAGGATACTCGAAGGGAGGCGGATGCTCAAAAGGAGGTTGATGCTCGAAAGAAGGCGGAAGAACCTGCTAGTGATGGTGGAAATAGAAGTGGAATAGAGCATGCAGTTGATGCTACTAAGAAGAGAGGTCATTCACCCTACAAGAAGCCAGTTACCAGGGGAGCCAAACGTGGAAGGAAATGGAATTTGTAACCTCTTTCTCTTGATGTTTTGCTTTCGTAGTACTAGTACTAATACGGAAAACTTGTGTGATGTTGTTTTGTAGTACTGGTTTATGTTTTTTATTTTCTAGTTTATGTGTTGCTTTTGGATACAACTACTTGTGTTTCTTTTTATTGTTTTTTAAGCTTTAAGGTACTTTCGGGACAACTCGCAAAACTGATTTTGGGAGTTTTAATTAAGGGGAGTGATTGGTAAGGGCTGTAGATTCTTTCTACAGTCGTATTTCTTTGTAGAGCACTAAATTTTTTCTAATCATGTCGTAGAATGATAGTTTCCTTTTAAAAAAATCTACAACTTTTTGTTTTCTTTTCCTTCTTTTTGTGCTGTAGAGAACAAAAAAAAAAAGCAAAGCTCTTATATTTTCCTTTACAAAATATTAGAATCCACAATCAAAAACTTACCGCACTAAAATCTAGAGCCACAAAAAAAAAAAATCTACAGCCTAATTTCTATATAAAAAAAAAAAAAACTAAAGCTACAGTCATAACCAACCGGGACCTAAGTATGAGAAAAATGGGTCTTTTAGTTGAATTAGAAAAAATTGGCCTCATTAACCTAATGAAACAGAGTCTTACGATATAAAGAAAAACTTGTAAAACTTGTTTAACCAATTTTACAGTTAATGAGTCTTTACTTGAGTTTAATTAATGGGCCCAATGAAACTGAGTTTTACGATTTAAAGAAAAACTGGTAAAACATGTTTTGTAGTTAATGATGATGCATTTTGGGCTTTTACTTGAATATGATAAATTAGCTCAATGAAACCGAGTTTTATGATATAAAGAAAAACTTGTAAAGGTTTTTTGTTAGTTTTACAGTTAATGGGCCATATACGATGAATTTGAGGAAATTGGACAATATAAACTAAGATTTTTATTGAAATTAGGCCATACTAAACTGAGTTTTACGAACTAAAGACAAACTGGTAAAGCGGATAAAAACCAGCTTTTCGGTAGAGACTAAAGACTAAGGTACGAATATTAGAAATTAGACATCAACCCAAAGTTTAACAACATCTTCATCCATTTTTTCTGTGAGCATGGTGTGAAGCTCCTTAAATCCATTATTTGCCATTTGGAGTCCCTCCTTAAGCTTCTTCATATGGCTCAATCTTGTCCCGAAAGTACATGACATTAGCCCACATCATCCGAGGGTCAATATACTGACCATCATTGCCCGAAGTAATGTACCAAATCTAGTCCTTTAATGTCTTCACTCTTCATATTAGAGACTTCCTCCTCCATTGCATCATCCCTCCAACAACGAGTGTGATTACCTAGGTACTAGAAAAACAAAAAAAATTTGGATAGTCTCCATTCGTACAACATTATAATCATTGTAATTTAAATAATTAAGAAATTCTCAAACTTCAATCGAGTCACAGACAAATTATTTCCTTCCCGTGTAAACACTGGTTGTCTCAGTCCAAATCGTCAACGGACCACGACATTTTCAGTGTGTGTGTGTGTGGGGGGGGGGGGGGA
>OVAP01000637.1:0-32004 GCA_900406295.1 Aurinia saxatilis
CTTTAGAATTAATTAATACTAAATATAATATTAATTTAATCTAATTATTTCACTAACAACTTCTAACTCATTTCCCCTCCATTAGTGACCTTCAAACATGAGTGTCTTTAATCATATGTTACAAATTTACAATACTTAAAATACAAAGCCAAACTTATAATTTGGTATAATAAACGGAAAACAAGAACCTAGTCCACTCGGATCTAAACGTGAAAACCAAACTTATGTTATCTGGTTTTTTTTAAAGCACAAACGAACCAAAGAGAGATTCTTAAGAAGAGCAGTAGACAAAAAAAAATTACTCTTGATACTGAAGGGAGAGAGAGAAGCAGAATGAGACTTTTTTGAGGAAGAGTTGTTGAAGTGTTAAATTGTTGTTGCATGGAATTCAAAAGCAAAAATTAGAAAGAAAAAAAAAATTCCCTTCGAGTGAGAGAGAAAAACAAAAGCAACAAGAAAAATAAAATTCTCCTAAAAATAATCCTCCTCCAATAAACTTGTGCCACGTGGCGGCTCTCTTGTGTCTTCCATGTCCAATATAGGACACAGTTCTCTCTACAACACACAAATTCTTTTCTTTCTTCTTTATTTTTATTTCTCTTTCTCCTTTAGACACTCCCAAAAGATCTGCAATGAGTATGCTCTAAGGAGTCTTTAGCAATGAAAATGGTCCAATGATTTCAGTTTTTGACAAAAATATAAGCAAATAAAGGTGTAAAGAAAAATATATTTTTAATATAATGATATATCAAATATTACTTTGCTATTTAGTTGATATAAAATTATTTAAAAAAGAATAATTACAGAACTACTCCAGAGATGTTCTGTATAACAGATTTGAAATAAAAATGGTTATTGAGGAAACTAATCCAAATTTGTAATACTTTTTTATCGCCATATAGAGTTTAGAAATTTGGGAAACATTAAAAAGGTTAGTTTAAAGTTTTTAACCAACCCCTTTTTCTTGTTCCGGTTCACATTATTCCGCAACCTGTCCCTTTTTTTTTTTCCTTTCCTATTTTCCTCACACACAGAGCTCTTCTCTTGATTGATAATGCAAGGAGGGACGATGAGGAACTCGCCGTCGTACGGAACATCGGGAGGGCATCCGCGTCATTTCGACACCATCTTGTCTCCCCTCGTGAAAACCAGCACCGGAGCTTCGAACCGATCCTATGCCTTTTTCTCTCTCTTCCTCTTCCTCCTCCTCGGAGCGTTCCTCTCCACGCGCCTCCTCCTCGACCCCTCCGTACGAGCCCATTCTTTCTTTATTACATACATACATCCAAAAACGACACTAGCTTTAATCGTTTTGCATCTGTTGATCTTTCTCCTTGTTGCCACGTGGTTTGGCGTTTAACCATTCACTTGTTGTAAAACAAAGTCACGGAGAGAGAGTATTACACGTGTCTACATGGACCGTGCTTCTTCAAAATCGCCACCGCTATTTACTGTTATTAATTTGTTTTGTTGTTTGTGGCTACAAAACAGGTGTTGATAGAGAAAGAAACGGCGAGTGTGACGCAGAGCCTAAGGGCTAAATCCCCAAAGGCAAAAGAGTTGACGCTAAACTGCGGCGGCAACGACACTGTAACAACTTGCCCAAGGAACAACTACCCGAGGAGCTTCGGATGGAATAACTCCTCCGCCACGTGTCCGGAGTATTTCCGATGGATCCACGAGGATCTACGGGCATGGGAGAAGACGGGGATCACGAGGGAAGCGCTGGAGCGGGGCAATGCGACGGCCAATTTCCGGCTGGCAATCATCGACGGGAGGATCTACGTGGAGAAGTTCCGGGAAGCTTTTCAGACGAGAGATGTGTTCACCATCTGGGGATTCCTCCAGCTCTTACGAAGATATCCGGGAAAGATTCCGGATGTCGAGCTCATGTTTGACTGCGTTGATTGGCCTGTTGTGAGGGAGGCCGAATTCTCCGGAGTGGATCGCCCGTCGCCGCCGCCTCTCTTCCGTTACTGTGGGAACAATGAGACGCTCGACATCGTGTTCCCTGATTGGTCCTACTGGGGCTGGCCTGAGGTGAATATAAAGCCATGGGAGAGTCTGCTCAAAGAACTCAGACAAGGTAACCAGATGTCCAAATGGTTAGACAGAGAACCCTATGCCTACTGGAAAGGGAATCCCACTGTTGCTGACACCAGACTTGATCTCATGAAATGTAATCTCTCCCACCACTATGACTGGAATGCTCGTTTGTACCAACAGGTACTCATTATTCAAATTCTTCCCTCACTTCTTACTGCTCAATATTCTTTACTGCAATATTTTTTTTTTTATGCCATTTTAGGACTGGATCAAGGAATCAAAGGAAGGTTACAAGCAATCAGCCTTGTCGAACCAATGCCATCACAGGTACAAGATTTACATTGAAGGCTCTGCATGGTCGGTGAGCGAGAAATACATTCTCGCTTGTGACTCTGTCACGTTGCTTGTCAATCCTCATTACTACGATTTCTTCACACGAGGTCTGTTTCCGGGTCACCATTACTGGCCTGTCAAAGAAGACGACAAATGCCGCTCTATCAAATTTGCTGTTGAGTGGGGCAACTCCCACATGCGAAAGGTAATGCTATTATTATTATCTGATAGTATGTGCACCAACACACACAAAGATGACCATTTATTCAATCCACTCACTCCCCTTTCGTATCTACTCTGATTGTTACCCTTGTGCTGTTCTTTTTTTCTCTTACTAGGCACAAGACATCGGAAACAAAGCCAGTGAGTTTGTGCAACAAGAACTCAAGATGGACTATGTGTACGATTACATGTACCATCTCTTAACCCAATACTCAAAACTCCTCCGGTTTCAACCCGAGATACCTCAGAACTCCACGGAATTCTGTTCAGAGGCAATGGCGTGCCCAAGGGATGGAAATGAGCGGAAATTTATGATGGAGTCACTCGTGAAACGCCCTGCGGAGACTGGTCCCTGCGCCATGCCGCCTCCATATGATCCTGCCTCATTTTTCTCAGTTCTGAAAAGGAGACAGGGTACGACTAGTAGAATCGCACAATGGGAGAGCAAGTATTGGAGAAAACAGAACAAGACCGGTTCCTAAGATTAGATCCGCGCATAAAGTTTTGTTGTGTAGAGAAAAAGCACTTGCATATATCGTTTTTCCAAGAGTTATACAAAACGTCATACAACCAATAGGGAGGGGAAGAATAAGATACATGGAGTGTTTATTTTCATTCGACTTTTTAGACATTCACGATGTCTATGCTCCACCAATGTTGAATGTCGTACGTTACCACAGTTAAGTTTCCGCCATTATTCAGCAACTGTACGAGTTCCAAGCAATGTGTTTCAAAACCAAACATGCGTTAAAAAGTGTTAGTCTCTACATTTGTTGAAAGATATTTAGAAATCCTAATCCTTCATCTTGAAGTGGTGAAACTGCTTTAGGAAGACGAATTGTTCCTGAATATACGTGGTAACCTTCCTCATTTCCAGTTATTCAACCTGAGCCTGTATAGGTAATATCATGTCTAAAACTGCTATCAGAACTGCACTTTAGCCAGCCCCGATGGGGGAGCTTTCCATTGATGTGTCTTGTGGGTTGTAGGGTTACCGGCATGTTGCTTGGTCCTACTAGTATGAGCTACATCGTCTATTGAATCTATTCAGTAGTTTATCTTGGAAGCTTCGGTTTTGCCACACTGGGTAAGTAGGGAGTTTGAACCGTTTTATGTTAGAAAACAAGATATGGTAGAAATAATGGAAACTACCACTTCCTAATGCAGTTGGCATGTTTTAGAGGTTTAAAGGAAAATTGATACATTTCAATTTCTACAAAACGTATTGGGATGTAACTCTTTTTAGTTGTCAAACGGGGGACGGCGCACTACTAGCGCAAGAGCATCTTAACCAACGACAACACCATAAGAAAAATAGAACTCTTCTTTATTATACTTCAATAACTCTTTATCGACTTTATTTCCAATTTTGTAATTCAACTATACCTTTACCACCAGGTTTTCTTTTAATAATGAAACATGAAAAGTAGCATAACCAAAGAGTCGATAGAGAAAGTAAAACCACTTGCGTGAAAACTGACTCATCACCAAGGATTCGAGCGAGATGGCCTTGTGTATGTTTCTAGGGTTTTTCGAGGAAATGCTGCGCGACAATACGGCGCTGAATCTTACCCGAGGCAGTTTTGGGAAGGTTATCAGTGATGAAAACTCTCTTTGGCACCTTGAAAGCTGCCAAATTCTTCTTACAAAACGTTTTTATGTCCTCTTCAGTCACAGTTGCTCCATATCTTGGAATGACAGCACAGTTAATCTGTTAAAGGAATAAACAAGGAAATAAATCCGTTATTAACGGATCTAAGCACCTATCTAGACAAAATCATGAGATGAAATCATCTTTATGGATTATAGAGAATATTAATGCAACTTAAGCACCACTTATGTTTACCTCTTCGCCATATTTCTCATCAGGAACCCCAAACGCAACTCCCTGAGAGACGTCGGGATGAGTTAAGAGCACTGCATCCACTTCAATTGGGGATATCTTCTCACCTGAAATGAAGGTTGTAAGTAATTACACAACGTCAAATCTAACTAATTGACTGCACAAACGTAGCCTTCTTTGAATTGTTCCTACTTTATCTTGTCTTATTTCTTATCTGTTGAGGGGTTTTTATTTGACTAGACAAATACATTGATAGATCCATATCAATTGCTTGACGTAGGACTAGTATTACTGTGAAACAGTAAAGCCATCACATGAAGAAAATGAGTCTCACCTCCACGGTTTATGAGCTCTTTGATCCTACCCACCAGATGCAGATATCCATCCGAATCAAAGTAACCGATATCACCAGTGTGGAACCACCCAAACTCGAAACCTGCCTTGTTGGCCTCTGGGTTGTTCTTGTAACCCTTGGTTACATTTGGACCTCTTATACAAACCTCCCCCTTGTTGTTTGGCTCTTGTATCTCGCCTTTCTCATTGAGGATGGCCATTTCTTGACCAACCGGTTTCCCAACAGACCCCGGCTTATGTGGACCTTCCTCAGGTAATGGGTTTGAGCTCATCAAGTGGGTGGCTTCTGTCATTGCATAGGCCTCCAGAACCGGTGCTCCAAAAGCTTCCTCAAGCCTGGACAGTATCACCTGACATAAACCAAGACAAAGAAAACCATAAGATTGTTGCAAAAACATAGTGACAAGAAGTAGAAAAAATAGAGCATTACCGGAGCTAAAGAAGCGCTGCAGCTCCTGATGAACCGTAGTTTAGGGTAGTCGGACTCAGGGTTGGTTGTGTGGCGGTCTAATATGATCTGATGAATGGTGGGAACAGCAGTATACCATGTAGCGTTGTACTTGTTCATGTCAGGCCAAAACGTAGTAGCTGAGAATCGACCAGCAGCAGGCAGAGTGACAGCGGCAGCAGCTCCAAGAGAGCTAAGCAATCCAGCTAACAATCCATGAACGTGGAAGAGAGGGAGAACAATGAGAGTGGAATCAGAGTGGGTAAGTTTGTAAACGGATTTGATGTTCCGAACGGATGATGCCAGATTGAGCTGCGTAAGGGGAACACCCTTTGGACGGCTGGTGGTACCGGAAGTGTGGAGGAAGAGAGACACATCGTCAGGGTGATTAACGAGCTCAGCAGCTTTGTATTCAGAATCCGGCACGGAGAGAACAAGGTCGGAGGCGGCGTCTAGCAAGGTGGCGGTGACGTGGGAGATGTTGAGCTTAGAAGCAGCTTGTTGAGCAGGTGCGTTACCTTGTTTGGAGGTTAGCAATAGCTTTGAATCTGAATCGGAGAGGTAAAACTCGAATTCATCAGCCGTGTAAGCCGCGTTTAAAGGCGCCGCCGTGGCTCGAGCTCTTATCACCGCCAGAAACATTATCACAAACTAAAAGAAACAAAAAAGTCAAAATCCGAGATCAACACACCATTTCCGCGCTCAAACGAAAAGATAAAAAGTACCTCGACGGTGTTAGGGAAGGTGAGAGCAACGACATCCCCGGGTTTGATTCCGGCGGCGGAGACGAGGCGTGAGGCAGCGCGTTCAATTAGATCGTGAAGACGCGCATGAGTGAGATCGAATTTACCGGAAACGGAGAGGGCGCGTCGATCAGGAAATTTGGTGGCGACGTTGGTCAATAGTCCGGTGAGAGTATCGGAATCCATGGTTTGTTTCCGTTTTATCTGGAAGACAAAAAAAAAAAAAAAAAANGAAACGATGAAGATATATGAGAGCAGAGAAGGAGGAAGCGAAAACACACGTACGTGGATATCTATCTTTCTTTTTTGGAGGGGCCGCCGGTATATCCTGCCATTACACCGACGTTTCGGTTTTGCACTCTTTTCTTTTTTTTACTCTTTTTCTTTTTTCCCATTTCCGGTACCATACATGCGGTTACTTCAATTTACTTACACAACCGTCTATGATTTACGTTAACGAGACACAAAATGTTTAAGATACAGACAAACTACACATATCATTTACTATTTTATCCTATGCTATCAGATCAAATTCAATCCTTTCATTTGGTCTGAAACAAGCAAAGAGAGAGCATATTTGTTTAAGGCCTTTGCACAGTTGCCTTTGACTCGGATTACCACGTTTCAAAAGATGCTCCTACTCACTTTATAGTATAACAAGAACATAAGTGGAGGTGGGTGGGATAAACTAACAAGTCCTACTTATTTTTAATTATATTTCCTTACAAATGTTGAAACTGCTAGATTATCTTTTTCAAGTTATCAATTTGGTTTTTCCATACTATACAGATTGTTATACTGCTTTCGTGATCTGTCTAGTTCACAAAAGTAATTCTCAATGCATACAAACAATTAACTATATTTATTTTTTTATTTTTTTTAATCAACTGTTTTATATATTATTTGGATCATTATACAAAAGACCGAAGTCCAAATTAAGTAAAACATGACAATAATTTTTCTTTTTTTGTATTTTTGAATTGTGACCTTTGTTATATATATATATATGCAACGATTAATAAGAAAAAGACAAAATTTTGTTTCTTACAATTAAACTATTCACAGATAAAACGTATACAAATTAATTATGAGAAAATTTGCTGTTTGCATGATATACAAATCAATAGTAGATATATTAATGGATTTTATAAGCCCATTAACTCCATTAGTATGATATTGTCCGCTTTGGGCCACATCCCTCACGGTTTTATTATTGGGCCCACTTCCTAAAAGACTAATCAATAGTAGATATATCCACATCCCTCACGGACGAGATAGATTTTTCATTTTTCACGGATGCAATAGTAGATATATCCATATCCACATCCCTCACGGACGAGATAGATTTTTCATTTTTCATAACCGACTAAAAAAGACTTGGGATTACTCCAAATTTTTTCATGGTTCGAAACTTGCGGAATACTCCAAAATATTTGATTTTTTCATAAACCCTAGACCTTGCTTCGTCTTAAAGTATAGGTACATGGTTGGAGTGTAGCTTTTGAAAGCATGGTCAATCTCCGCTACAACATTGTCCTTCGCAGTCACTATTCATGATGTCATCAAAACTCTTTGAAGGCCTAAGGACTGGCCATCAAATGCATTTGTCATGGAGCATCTTCTCGAGTGCTTACATATTAACTCAGATTGGAGTATAGAATTGGCAGAGGTACTAATAAAAGAGTAACATCAATAGTAGATATATTAATGGATTTTATAAGCCCATTAACTCCATTAGTATGATATTGTCCGCTTTGGGCCACATCCCTCACGGTTTTATTATTGGGCCCACTTCCTAAAAGGCATCATACTAATTAGAGTGTTTATTGACTTATATATTAAACGCTATTTTGTCTAATTTCTGATGTGAGACTTTGGGTTGATATTCCAACAATCTTTCCCTCAAACCAAAGACTTGAGGATACATCGGTTTATTAATGATGGCAGAATACAATCATATATCGCTTGGAGAGCACTGGCTTGGTTATTGTCCTTATTCGTTCAAAAAGCGCAAGCCGGCCTTACTTGAACTTTCTCACTTACATTTGGTTTAGACATTGTTTTTGGTTCTTCCTTTCTGATTTTGTAGTTCGAGGTTCATTTTCAGTTTACAGTAATATGTATATGTATCCTTTTTGACGGGATAAAAAGGAAGAAATATTTTGTATTAGTGATAACGGCTTTAAAATTTAAACATAACGGAAGCTTTTTTCAGAGAACTTTGTAAAAGTTAAAGGTTTATTAAGATTCACATACATAGTTTAATGTTTTTAAGGTAAAATACACAGTTCACATTTTTTTTAAAAAATGTATAAGTTCAAGCTTTTCTCGGTGGTTTTCCTATTTTTAAATACAAACTTCTGATTTAGGATATTTGCTAATTTTTTACACGTAGTCAAATTTTAAAAGGTTTATAAGCTTTTTGTGTTATCCATTTTGGAGGATTATTTCTCAGTCAAATAAACTTCGATTTTGATAAGTGAATACACTATGTGTATTTACGCCGACAATTTTATCGTGTCTAAAATTCGGTCATTCCGATCAATCTCTCCACCGAAAATCTTTGTAAACCATTTTTTGTCAAAAACGAGTTTCAAGAGAGATAGCATCTATTGAATCTGTGCCCGACCTTCAGAAACTAATGTATGTTCATGGTGGATGGGTATCCTTGTGTTGTGTACGGCTTCTCAATGTTTCTGGAGGGATTGGATGTTCAAGTAAGCTGTTTTGGAGGCAACTGTGTAGTAAGTGATTGTTATTTTGGTAATTTGGAAAGAGAAAAACAAAATGGGCCGTACATTTATTACATTGGGCTTGTAGGTTAAAGAAACAACAGGCGTAAGCAGTCTCCGTCGTGGAAACCCTTCAGCCGACATATCAGCCACCTCCGGTGACATCGCCGACGTCGTCTCCTTCGGTCACCAAGTCTGAGTTCAGGTACGCCGTTTCGCTCCTTCAGTCTCTTGTCAAATTCACAGAAGATGTAACTCCGTTTCTGTTGATTTCAGAGACACATTCGTCGTAGTCCTCTTTCTCCTCGCCGCGAGCTCAGGCAAGCTCCGACGCCAACTCCTCGACGAGTCCAGGTGAGTCCTTTACTCTAGCCATTTTCAAAATCTGAGAATCCACCATTGTTTCTTGTTGATTTCAGCTTTGTTTATCCAGAATTGAAATCGAGCTCTTGAAACTTGGTTACTGGTTTCCCCCACTCCTTTCAGATTAGTGTAAGTGTTATTAGCCGTTAACACTTTGAAATTCTTCAAGATCTAAGTATTCTAATCTGTTAAACCCTCTTGTGTTTGTGTTGCGGGACAATAGCACAAAATCATGGCTTCAGGCGAGTTTGGCATTGTCTACGCCGTTCACATCATCACTGTCCAGTTTGGCTCCGTCGTATCGGTAAATTGAAACCCTTCATTAGATTTTGAAATGTATGTTTCTGTATACTGAATTTTGCTTCTTTTTGCAGAAAGTTTGCGAATGTCTTCTCCGTAGAGGACCTCTTTCCTCGCGAGACATCTCTCGTTTAGCCGAATCAGATATCAGTCATAACCAAGTCAGGGATATTTTGTATCTCTTGATCCAGCATAACTGCGTTCAAGCCTTTTCTGTTGAACCACCTGGTTAGTCTCCTTTTCTTGATTCTTTGGTTTGGCAATTTCTATGCTGCATTCTGTTAAAGTCTTTCTTGTTTTAGATGGCTCCGAGACCAAAGCTACTGTACAGTACATTGTGCTATTTAACAACATTCTTCACCGTGTGAGGTATAACAAGTTCTCCAGGGTTGTAAATGAAGAACTTGGGCCTCAGGTTTTATTCCTGCGCCTTCATTATTTTTTTCCAGTGTTGACTAAGTTGGTTACACTTCAAGACGTGCCTCTCATCTTTAACTACAGTGCGGTGCAGTGCTTGATGGTTTACTTAGTAACGGTAGGCTTACTTTGGGACAGCTGGTAGAAAGAGACAGAGGTGAGTCCTGGATTCTTATGTATCTCTTGTGTTATACTGCTGTGGTTTACTCTCATTATGTAGGCCTTGGTTTTTGGTTTTTGTGTATCTCATTTTAATCATAATAATTTGTCAAACTGAGTGAATGCTAATCTGTTTAATACGATTTCATACATGATCAGATTCAGAAAATACAATAGGTTCAGAAGCAATCAGAGATTCTCTTCAGAAATTGGTTGATGCACGGTTTGTTGAGCGCATACCTTCCCCTGAACCTGTTCTTGGAAACAAAGAACAAGAGCCGGCTCCCAAGAAAAAAGGCCCGAAAGGTGCCAAGGTAATTGATAAGGTCTTTCTGGTGTATATATGTCAGTAGGAAAACTAATAACTCCATACTTCGTCGTATATTCAGTTTTGTTGTTTATCATACCTACCAATTGCAGCTACATGACTGTGCAGATTTCTAAAGAACCGGAAAGCTTAGAGGAACGTGTTCTTGAAGCAGCAACGCCAGTTGATGCAATAAGGTTTCCACTTGTATTCGAACAAGATTCAAATTCATCTTTAGCAGATAACGATAGCAACGTCTCTGAGGGGAAGGTATCAGCAGTCTTACCATAAACAGTCTTGGATAACTTAGAAACATACATTCCTCAGTGATGTAGCAAAGAGTATCTTTTGCTGTGTTGTTTCTCTTTGAACAGCGTAAACGTGATGTGGACTCATCAGATACGAGTAATGAAGTTATTTGGCGTCCTAATTTTGAGGAGTTTATCCGCCGCCTTAGACATAAGGTTAGTTACCTCATACCTAATTGTATTTCCCCTTGAGGTTGTTTCATGAGGCATAAAACTCTTGTTTATTAGAAAATCTAGTTTTCATGATATATTTTCTGGCTCCATTACTATTATGAATCTTTTGATCACCTATTTTCTTTTTTTAAGGCGTGTGTGGAGATAGTGAAAGAGCGCAGGGATGAAGGATGTGCCATTGTCTTGAGGGCAATGTTAGAAGTAGGAAGAACTCAGGAAAAGAAGGTGAAAATTGACAAGTCGGGTAATATGTCTATTGCTCACTCATTTTCGTTCAATATCTTATCATAAACAAAAATTGATGGAAGTTTCTATAATTTTGGTGCAATGTATTAATCTTCAAAAGCAATATCTTCGTTTCAGTTCCAATGTCAGTTGGTTCCATTTATGAAGAGGTTATAAAGACAGTAGCAGGTCGCACTATGCTACAAGAGCGAGTTGAAGCATGCCTTGAGCAATTGAGTGCTTCGTCTTCATACTTACCAGCTTTTGTGATAGAAATGGATGGTTCATACATAGTTGGTACATTAACCCCATCTAAAAATCTGGTCAACTGATTTGTGGATACAAACTTCGATATAATTTATTTTGTTATTTCATTTGCAGATGTTAAATCCACTATCAGCGTAGCACAGAAAGATGAGGTGTGTTTTATTTTTATTTTTTATTTTTTTGTCTTTCCCGGAAACATCTCTGAATCTGTAAAATAAGATCTTTGAGATATTTTCAGATGGAAGCAGTGGTTATGAGAAGATATGGGAAGGAAGCTTTCAGAATGTTCAGATATTTATCACAGGAAGGGCGTTTTGTTGAGACCGATAAGGTTAAAGACTGTTCCGTCTGATTAATATAGAAATCATTCTTAAGTGAGGCATGGTTCTTTAACTTTACATCAATTTTTTGTTTCCGTTAAGATTGCTGATGCCGCGCTGACTGAAAAGAAAGACACACCGCAAATCCTTATGAAGATGTGGAAAGATAGTTACTTGCATATGCAGGTATGCATATATTTTGTACCAAGTTGAAACCAAAAAAACAATGAAAATTGGTTGATATGAAATTAATTAATCTCCATTGTTGTTGTAGAAATTGGCGATCACGGGTGTATATGTGCCGTACCTATTGTGGAAAGTAAACAAGCTGATGGCGTTGCGGCGTATGTTGGATGAGATGTATCATGCTTCCTTAAACTTGAGTCTGAGGTTGACACATGAGTTAGATTCCGAGAAAGAGGTTAGTCATACTGAGATCCAATGAAAATACTTGACAAGTAGATTTGATTGCTAAAAGAGTCTTAGTGTTTCTTTTTCTTTTACTTTTTTTGTGTGACAGTTGATGTTGCTGCCGTTGAATAAACTGGAAGGAACATTAAAAGAGAGACTGAATAAGATCAAAGCTAAGAGGATGCTACTCTCTTCGACTAGGTTTAAACTTGATGATGCCATTATGCTTTTTCATGACTTTTAAACTCAATGAAAAAACCCATCTCTCTTTTTTTTTTTAACTTCTGATTAATATTATAATATAAGAGAAGAATGTTGTTACAAAATAGAGACAAAAGAAAAGACTGAAACTAAGCTAATGAAGGGGGTTTTTCTGAATGGAACAAAGATCTTAGCCACGAAGGTGCGCTGAAGCAATATAAGATTGCCATAAATGTTTCTGCACAACACTTTGTGCAATTAAGAAAGCTCCCTTATTATTTGGTTTTGTTTCGTGCACCATCTTCCAGTCTTGGATTTGGTTGAGTAGGTCAAGGCCTGCAAGCTGATATTCCGGAAGGAGGGCCAGTTAAGAGGCATGTTTATAGCTCCAACAAGAGTTGTATTGGTGATGGCAAAAATTGTAGTTTGAAATCTGTGAGAAATCATATTATCAACGGCCCAAAGAAAGATGGTAAGGTGAGCAGAAAGAGAGTCTTTTGAGGCAATGAAATTTCTTCTAGCATGAAGTAAGACATCACCTCTGGCATCTCTTACTACCCAAGCACCACCCATGTAACGATTGGTCTTGTTCCAGTTACAACTGATATTGCATTTGACATAATTCAAAGGAGGGGGAGACCAACTGGTGAGATTAGTAGATAGGATGGGTAAAGGTTTCTGCAAATTAATTCTCGTAGAAGATGTGGTATTTAGCTGAGCTTGAGACCAAAGAGCCGATTCTTCTCGAATTTTATCAATAGTCTCTAAGACACTAAAAGATTTCCCTTCTATTGTTAGACTACTCCTATTCTTCCATGTATACCAAAAAATTCAAGGAAGAGAATTGGCTATGATAGGATCTATGAGATTAGAGTTGGCTGCAGAGATCACATCAAAAAAATTACTATAAACAGATGAGGAGTTGAACCCTAAAGGTAAATGGAGAAAAACCAGAGACAGCCCAGATTTGTCTAGAGAGGGTGCATGTGAAAAGAAGATTAATTGAGTCACCCTCTAAACCACAGACTTGACATCGAGAGTTTACTCTAATGCCTTTTGTTCTGAGTTTATCAGAGACAGATTATACATGAGAGGACTTTCCAGAGAAAATGTTTGATCTTCAAAGGTGCTTTTAGTGACCAAACTTGATCCTTTAAGGTATTAAGAGATGGTTGTGCATTTGCTAATCTGATAAGCTCCTCATGTTTGATGTTGTGGGCGAGATCATGGCCAGATTTTACAGTGTAGGATTCTGAATGAGTGAATTTCCAGGACCAAAAATCTGAAGAAGCAGTAACAGGGGTGATGCTGAGAATACGATTTATATCGTTTGGAAAGAAATGTTCCTCCAATTTTCCCCTGTCCCAAGTCCTGGTCTGAAGATTAATGAGTTCACAAACTTTGAGCGATGGATTAAAACAGCTGTTTTTCCAGAAAGGTGCTGTGAATCTATCATCTTCAGGTAGCCATTGATCAAGCCAGACTTTTGTATTAAAACCATTGCCTATTCTTTTATGAAGGCCTTTGACTAGTAATTCCTTGCCATATAACAAGCTTCTCCAAGCGAACGAAGGTCTATTACCTTTTGAAGCTTGCAAAAAATCTCCATTATTGAAGTATCTGCTCTTGATGAGTTAAGAGAATAGGCAATTGGGAACATTGACAATCTGCCAGGCTTGTTTAGCAAGGAGTGTCTGATTGAAACACTCCAGATCTTTAAAACCTAAACCTCCTTTGTCTTTATTTAAGCACATTTTATCCCAAGTCAACCAGTGGATTTTTCTGATATCCTCAAAAGAGTTCCACCAAATATCTGTGACGGCAGTAGTGATTGCAATACATGTAGATTTGGGGAGTCTAAAAACATGACATGGCGAAGATTGGGAGTGTTAATGCTACCGTTTTGATGAGTATTTCTTTGCCTCCTAAAAAGAGAAGTTTTGAAAACCAGCCAGAGGAGAAAGATCTTACTTTTTTTGTTAATGTGGGAGAGCATATTAATCTTTGAACCGCTGAAGCACTCTGGTAACCCAAGGTAGGTACCCACGTCACCTTGAAAAAACCCAAGTTTTTTTTGTCGTTCTTGTTCTCTCTTTTTATTGACATGGTCCACCAATCCTATCTTTCAGCCATTTTTTGTTTTCTTTGACATAATTATCATAGATAACATAATTGATTCGACCAAACATAATATGCCGTATACTATCTTGTATGTCGCCCTATGTATCAAAAAGTACAATTTGTTCTACTCAAAACTAAGTTTAGAATACTTAGTTGTCTTATAACTACAATAACTCTCAAAAGAGAACAGGCCGCGTAGACGCATGGAATACGAAACATCTAGGAAGTAGAGATTTGTAATATAGTCTTTTCCATAAATCCAGAGAAGAAAATAGCAGCACAATCAAAGGATTTAAGGATAAAAAAACTGATTGAACAAGAAACAGTCTTGATACACAGATAAGCTAGGAGAACACTCCTCACTTCTTCTCTTCTTTCTCAGCATCAGCAGCTCTCTTGGCTCTGGCACCAGCATGTCTCTTGTTTGTGCGCTCTAGACGGATCTTGTCATAAGCCTTGAATGATTTCATGTCGGAGGTCAGCTTCACAAGCTCCATTTGTGGCTTCTCACTGACAATAGGCATGTAGTCTCCTTGGACTTGAGTTGCGTTGGCTAACTCTTCAGGGGTAGAATCACCAGCCTGATGATACAAAAGAAAAGACATAAACATTGGAGATCAGATCCCAGAACCAATCCAAATAGAATAAAGGTTAGTGTTGTTTAGAAGGATTACCTTGACC
The DNA here is from genome assembly GCA_900406295.1 of Aurinia saxatilis. Classification (NCBI taxonomy): domain Eukaryota; kingdom Viridiplantae; phylum Streptophyta; class Magnoliopsida; order Brassicales; family Brassicaceae; genus Aurinia; species Aurinia saxatilis. The sequence goes on from OVAP01000637.1 coordinate 14,976, forward strand.
TTACGGGGACGACGGGGGAAGATAACCAATTTAGCCTTGTAGGTTTTCAGCCTCTGGACATTGGATTGAAGACCCTCCAGAGATCTGTTCTTGCGACGATGGTCAACAGAGATTCCGATGGTAGGAGCCAATTTCTTGGGGATACTAGCGGCCTGATGATTCAATCAGGGAGAGAGAGATGGAAATAAGCAATGTGAACTAAGCAATGTGATGAAGAAATGAAGAAGGATAGAGATAGACCTTAAGCTCTTCAAGAGTGAAGCCTTTGCCGGCTCTGAGCTTCATGTTGTACTTGAGAGTCTGAGCATGGACGACAGGGCGGAGAGGTCCAGAGGTGGGACGGGGGAAGATCTTAACAGCCTTCTTCTGCCTAGCTATTCTTCTTCTCGTCTTTCTCGCAGGCTGGTTAAACCATGTCCTCACATAGTTTTGCCAGTGCTTCTTGAAATGCCCGTTCGGGATTACATTATTGTGCTTCATTTCTTCACCTCACCTGCAATTAAATATTGCCAACATCAAACAACTCGTGAGATTGAAACTCTGTTCCGGACCAATCTAAATCTCCTATACAATCCTACGCCATTTCCATTCATAAAGTTTCACATTTGAGTTACATTATGGTGATTTCAACATCAAACATCAACCAACTTAGAAATTCCAGAGCCTAGAGGAACACATAATATCGAATCAAGAGTAAAAACGATACAAACATGAATCTGAAGCTAGGTCTTCAAGAAAAATGGAGATGAACTTACTCGAGAATCACAGCGTAGAAGTAGAGAAAAGAGAAGTCACAAGTCGCCGCCAACCAAAATCTATAGGTTTAACCTATATATATATATATATATAAAGCCCTAATAGCAGATGACTCTTCGTCAGATTGGGCTTTTCTCTAAATGGGTCAAAAGAAAGCCCTTTTTGTATAAATATTGGGCGGGGGTCCTTTATTGTAAAACCAAAAGCGATCATGATATGGCTATTAAACATCCAATCCCAATGTGTTTAAACCTAAAGTTTGATCTTTTATTAGGAAGTTGGGTGGTCAAATTTTGAGAAATCAAAATGTTGTGAAGGACAGAAGAAGGATATAATGGTGCCACATTTAAAATTTATTTCTTTTTTTTTATATATATTTTTTTGTCAACTTAGTGGATTCATTAAAGAAGATACACGGAGCATGTGGCTCAAATATGAGAAATTAACTAGAATATGGTTAATTTTTTGAATAATTATTAGTTTGAGGGTGTTTCCCATAGATTTATTGAAAGGGTGTTAAACTTTTGATAAAAGACCATTTACCCATATTAGACAACATAATCACAAGAAATTCCTTGGAGAGATCATGCAACTCGACGAAATCTCCTAATCCTCATCACCAGAAATTTGCCAACCAAAACCTTAAAACTTCAATCCTTTAAAAGACTACACCCTATATTAACTCACAATCAAAGTGAAGATTTATTCTAAAAATATTAAAGAGTTAAGCAGAGATGAGAAGAAGAACTGAAGCAGCGGAATATATCTTCTCCCAATCTATTGAAGAAGGCTGATTAGCAAAGAAAGCGAATACCAAAAAATAAAAACTGACTAAGATCGGATTTAGACCGGTATACCGGAGTTAAAGGTCGATTAAATCACAACAAACACAAAAGCGAAGGCTAAGATCCAAGAATACAAACTAAAACGTAATATACATAGCACAGTACCTGCTTAAAGCCGGATACCGGCATAGAGGAGATCATGAAGGTTTTCTCTGGAAGTAGAGAGTAGCTAGAGAGGATTTTAGAGAGAGAATTTGTTGGAACTTGCTTCTAAAATTTTTTTAATTAAGTTTATTTCTTACTATCACAAAAGTGAACATGATATATTTTCAAAGATTGTTACAAATTCTTTGATTCCCTATAAAGCTCAACATATGGACAGTTTTCATTTGGTAGTTACATATATACATGTCTTGTCGTTTATAAGACCAAAAGTCTGAGGCTGAGACTAATAAGGCAGGAAAAATAACCAAAAGACTTCAAAAGATGTTATTACAAGGATCATAACAGGCTTGTGTACTACAGAAGATCGAGTACAGCCCTCCAATTGAGATGAAAATTAATTGCAAGATTTACCTCAACTTCTGAAGTAAGATACCACAAGTAATCTCCCCAATAAGTGAATTTTTAGCATCTATAGGCACCATTGTCAAAAAAATTACAAGGTTTCATGTAGAAAGGATAGATAGAAACAACTATCAGACAGAGATCATAACTAAATTTTAAGTGTAGTACACAAAACTTCACAATTATTAATGAACATTTTTAAGAACGTGGTTGCATTCTATGTTAGTTATGCATCAAATTGCATTAAAATCATACTAAACCAAGTTAAATAACAAATGAAAAAAAAAAAAAAAAAAAAAAAATGCAATCTTTTTTTTTAAGATTTTAAAANTGCAATCTCTTTCTTTAAGATTGTAAAAAGAAATGTAATGAAGCAACACTTACTTTTCTTGTCCCTTCACTCTTTTGACTAGCTACAATATACAAGATTACAATAAAACATAAACAATATTTATGGAGCGTAATGACTATGTCACTATCATTTTATCTCCTAGCTGAAAAAACAATGAGGCTTTCTCTCGTTTCATAAAACATGCTGATATCCTCACGAAATGTCCTTATAGAATGAGTTCTTTTCTATGCAAGATAACATACACGATAAAAACCGAAATTAGTGAAGCCAAAAAGAAGTCAACAATAATCTCTATATATCTAGAATCTAATGACAATATCAAAAATGAAAAAGTAAACTGTTAAAATGCAGTAAGTATGAGTTGGACATATGACAAGAATGAAGATGTCGTGGTGGCCAAGAACTTGTTGTCTTGCCAAAACAGGCAAGTGACGTGGCAGCAGAACCACATACATTGTATCCATTTAAACCAGCCACTACAAGAATAAGCAAGCATTGCCACAAGGTTTATTGTAGTTATGTGCTTGTTTTTGTAGCAAAATTTTGTTAGAGACAAATTTAGGACTAAATTTAATTTGTGAGAATGTGTTTAAAGCAAACACTTATTTGTAGCTATTTGTGGGTATATAGCCATAAATTTATTAGTCCCAAAAACCGCGAGTATTAGCTATAAATTTTGCCTCAAAAATATTTTGTACCTATCAAATACAAATAGAAACAAAATATTTGTAGTTTTTTTAAGAAAAAAAAAACAAAAAAAAGTTTATTAAATTAAAATATTTACGTTATCAATTTTTTTTAGACATATTTTATTAATGGAAAACAATCACACATAGTCAGACTGAAACAACAACTAAGAAACATCAAAACTGTTAGAAAGCTTAAAAAAAGGATTGTCAAATAAAAAAGTTAATTTATACAATTGTCACTTACTGTCTAGCAGAGTAAAAGAATACCCTAAACCCTTATTGCCTCCATTGACTGCTCGGACTCCTGTCCACGCATGGCATTAGCGAGAGGCCGAGAGCTCGGAGAGGAATTTCATAACTAATCTCAACTCTAAAGCTTTCGAATCGGTTCTTATCATCATCAGTTGACTCTTCGTTCCCATTAGGGCTTGGGTTTCATCGGTCCTGCTCATAAAATTCTCAATCAGAACCAAAGCTAAAGTACTCAAATGAAGGACCAATGTGATAATTTTACCTAGAAACAAATACTTCCTCAAGAACCACAGAGAAATCTATCTTATTACTTTGCAGACCTCCAAATGTGAACAGTGTCTTCTCACCGTCATAGGCAAACTCTTTACCATCAAGATAGGAGCGGTAAGTCTCATACACCTTTGTCAAGAACCTTTATTCCCCTGCCCTTCTGTTCAACAGGTCTACCATCATTGTAGAACAATGCAACCTTTTCAAAACCACAACAAATCCCATTAGTTCTTTACATAATTTAAAACAAGATAACAGAGAGACAAAGCTTCAAAATCAAGACTACATATATGATATATATTCAAATTTGATACCAGAGAAGCTCCTAACACCAAGCTCAACATTCAGTAGTGATGTAGCCACATCGTATCACAAGTAACTTGTCGACCAAGTTACTCACTCTGTTTTCACGTTTTTGTTTTATTTCCTTTTCTTCAAGGAAAGACTTTCTATTATTCTTTAGGGTTTGTTAAACAAGGCGGCTGTGCTTAGCCTATTTAAGAACTTTGTAATCTTCTTTACTGAACTTAGTTTTTGTGTATTGAATTTATAAAACAGAGAATCCCTTTTCTCTACAAAGTCTTGTCTTCTTCTTTATTAAGAATTCATTGATACTCAAGGTTTCAATCGTATTTACCGCAACACTAGTTGGTATCAGAGCCGAACAATCCTCATCATGCCGCCAAAGAAGAATCTACAACAGCAGCTCGACGCACACAACGAGCAGTTTCGTGAAACCATGGCATCGTTTCAACGAGATTTAAGGGAGACTTTGCAAGCGACGATGGAGGCAACCGTTCGAACGATGATGCAGGTGCAGCAACAACCTCCGGTGGTTGAACAACAACATCGTGGTGAAGAAATATTTGATGGGGAGGAGGACGAAGAGGATAATGTCTCCACCATCAATCCGTTCACACAACACCATGAGCAGCAGCAACAGGAACAACTACAAGATCTTCGTGTAGGCTAGCGGTTGGAGAACCGAAGATGGGAGGCAGGTTTCAAGCTTGACATGCCCGAGTTTTCAGGGGGGTTACAACCTGATGAATTCCTCGACTGGATTAACACAATTGAAGAACTCATGGAATTCAAAGAGGTTCCTGACTATATGCGAGTGTCCCTAGTAGCAACGTTATTTCGAGACCACACCTCTGCTTGGTGGCGCCAGCTAAAGGAGATGCGTGCGAGGACATGTAAAGAACGCATCACCTCTTGGGAAAAATTGAAGAATTTAATGAAGAAGGTGTTTCTACCTTACAACTACTCGCGTACTCTGTAGACGAAGTTACATAATTTGAGGCAAGCGGCTCGTTCAGTTGACGAGTATGCTTTAGAATTTTTTTCTCTAATGGCGTGTAATGTTTTGACTGAGACCGAGGAACAGAGGGTCTCGAGATTCATTGGAGGTCTCCGAGTAGCAATTCAGAACAACCTCCTGCAGTTTGATCCTTCGACAGTTTCCGAAGCTTATCAGCGAGCCGTGCTGATTGAACAAAACCTGAAGACTCAAGCTTCGCCTTGGAGCTCGCAACGAGCGCGATCGCCTGCAATTGCAGAGGCCAGTCCGTGTAAGCCGACGAAACATGGGAAATTGGCGACTCATCCATCTCATGCTCCGGCTTCGGGACAACAACAACATGCCGCGTTTAAATCCTTTAAGTGCGGTGAAATCGGCCACCGTCAGTCCTCCTGCCCAAACACTCATCGTCTCGGCTTGCTTGCCAACGATGAACCCGTGTATGATGCGTATGGAGACGAGGAAGATACTCCGATTGAGTGGGAAGAGCAAGTTGAAGGAGATTTGGGTCCGTTACTTATGTTGCGACGCAATTACTTCACCCCGCAAGGCACAAAAGAATCATGGTTGCAAACCAATATTTTTCAGTCCTCCTGCACAATTCGAGGGAAGGTGTGTCGACTAGTGATTGACTCTGGCAGCTGTATCAGCGCCATATCTGAAGATACAGTAGCTAAGCTCACAATCTTTACAGAACCACATCCCTCCCCGTACAAGATCGCATGGCTAAACACTAAAACCGACATCCATATTTTACAAATACATACAGTTTTACGTTTGAAGGGAAGCGCCTTACGTTGTTGCCATCTCAGATTGCTTCCGACCCTTTAATCCAAAGCAGTCCAACTGAGCCTCCTTTGAAACCTGCGGAACAGAGCAAAACTGCCCTGCTGGTGACAAAATCGAACATAGTAAATGAATGTCAAGGATCGGCAGTTGTCTACTTGCTGTATCTTAAGCCTCATGCTCTCTCGCTTACACCTACGGTACCTGTGCTTTTTCAAAATTTACTTGCAGAATTTGATGATGTTTTTGCAGCAGAGTTACCAGATGGTTTGCCACATCTACGCAAAATACAACATTGCATCGACTTAGCTCTGACTCGGTATTACCAAACAGACCGCACTACCGTATGAGCCCCATGGAGCATGATGAACTGCAAAAGCAAGTTGAAGACCTTTTAGCCAAGGGGTATGTTCGTGAAAGCTTGAGCCCGTGTGCGGTGCCAGAGCATTTGATACCCAAGAAAGATGGGTCATGGCGTATGTGTGTTGACAGCTGAACCATTAACAAGATTACTATAAGATATAGATTCCCTATTCCGCGTCTGGATGATCTCTTGGATCAAATAGGTTATGCGTCCATCTTTACAAAGTTAGATCTGGGTAGTGGGTATCATCAAATTCGGATTCGGCCTGGGGATGAATGGAAGACAGCGTTCAAGACTCGGGAAGGGTTGTTTGAATGGTTGGTCATGCCGTTTCGATTATCGAATGCACCAAGTACATTCATGCGTGTGATGAATGAGGCTTTTCGCCCCTTTATTGGTCGTTGTGTTGTGGTGTATTTTGATGATATTCTCATTTTTAGTTCCTATTTGGATGAGCATTTGAGTGACCTTCGTGATGTTTTATTGGTTTTACGGCGAGAAAAGTTATATGCAGCAACGAAGAAGTGTGTCTTTTGGGTTGATCAAGTTTTGTTTCTCAGATATATCATCACTTCGTGTGGATTGCAAGTAGACCCAATGAAGATATCTGCGTTGCAGTCATGGCCGACTCCTACAACAGTCACTGAAGTTCAAAGCTTCCACGGGTTAGCTTCGTTTAATCTCAGATTCATTCATCATTTTAGTAGCATTATGGCAACCGATTACCAATTGCATGAAGGCTGTTACGTTTCATTGGACTCCTGAGGCAGAATTTGCGTTTCAAACCATCAAGACAAAGCTAACTTCTGCTACGGTTCTTGTTTTTGCTAACTTCAGTTTGGCTTTTGAATTACACTGTGATGCGTCTAAGATAGGGTTGGGAGCAGTGCTCAGCCAGGCTGGTCGTCCTATTGCATTTTTTAGTGAAAAAATTGTAGGTTCTCGACTTCGTTATAGCACTTACAATGTGGAATTATATGCTGTTGTGCAAGCGGTGAAGCATTGGCGTCATTATTTGTTTCTTCGCGAGTTTTTCCTCTACACCGATCATGAAGCACTTAAACACCTTGGGTCACAAGACAAGGTCTCGGCACGCCATGCATCTTGGTTTGCCTATTTGCAACAATTCTCTTTCGTCATTAAACATACTGCAGGGACTCTTAATAAAGTGGCAGATGCTTTAAGTCGGCGACACTCATTACTTACAACCTTGCACGTTGCTGCGGTGGGTTTTGAATCGTTACCGGACTTATATCTGTTTGATCATTTTTTTGCTAAAGTTTGGCGCGACGCAGAGCAAGGCTTCGGTACCACGTACCTCATTTCTTATGGATTTCTTTTTAGGGGGGCACAGTTATGCATTCCCGAATGCAGTCTCCGTCTTCAATTGATCCGTGAGCTTCATGGTGAAGGGCATATCGGGAGGGACCGAACATTCAAGCTTGTTTCTGCTTCTTATTTTTGGCCATCTTTGCGACGAGATGTTGAACGCTTTATCGTTCGTTGTGGGATTTGTCAGGCAACCAAAGGAAAAGCCACTAATGCAGGTTTATATTTACCACTCCCAATTCCTACTCAGCCGTGGACATACATAAGCATGGATTTTGTTCTTGGTTTGCCTCGCACCCAACGTGCTCATGACTCTATTTTTGTGGTGGTTGATCGTTTTTCCAAAATGGTGCATTTCATCCCTTGTAAGAAGACTACGGATGCGGTACAAGTTGCTATACTTTTTTCCGAGAAGTATACAAGCTTCATGGTCTACCATTGTCTATTGTTTTTTTTTATCGTGATTCACGATTTTTGAGTCATTTCTGGCGATCCTTATGGCGTCTTCTTCGTACGAAATTGGACATGAGTTCGGCTTATTATCCTCAAACAGATGAAAAAACGGAGGTCACTAATAGAGCTTTGGGTGATTTGTTACGATGTTTGGTCGGTGATAACATCAAAAGTTGGGATACAATTCTTTGTCAAGCAGAGTTTGCACACAGCCGTGCGGTTAACCGAAGCACTGGGTTTAGTCCATTCCAGTTCGTCTATGGGACTTTACCGCGGTGTCCGTCTGATCTTTCCTTGGCCCCAGACCGGACTCGTTCGCATGGTAGGGCATATGATTTTGTTGAAGAGTTTTTGCAGCTATACATGATCAAGTGAAGACTAACTTGGAGACTGTGACAGCAAAGTACAAGTTAGATGTTAATGCACGGAGGCGTATTTCAACGTGGGAGATTTGGTTTGGGCTGTCTTCACAAAAGACCGCTTTAAACCAGGCATGTACAATAAGCTCAAATCTAGGAAGATTGGTCCTCTTACGATTTTAGAAAAAGATCAACAACAATGCATATCGTCTCAAGCTACCCCCTCAAATGCAAACTGCTGATGTCTTCAACGTAAAGCATCTTATTCCGTATGTGGCAGAAGACAACGATGAAAATTCGAGGTCGAATTTTCTTCCTACCCCGGGAGACCTGATGTAGCCACATCGTATCACAAGTAACTTGTCGACCAAGTTACTCTGTTTTCACGTTTTTGTTTTATTTCCTTTTCTTCAAGGAAAGACTTTCTATTATTCTTTAGGGTTTGTTAAACAAGGCGGTTGTGCTTAGCCTATTTAAGAACTTTGTAATCTTCTTTATTGAACTTAGTTTTGTGTGTTTAATTTATAAAACAAAAAATCCCTTTTCTCTACAAAGTCTTGTCTTCTTCTTTCTTAAGAATCCATTGATACTTAAGGAGCTTGAAGCAAGCTACGGTAGAATTCTTGTGATCCATTGATACTCAAGGTTTCAATCGTATTTACCACTACACTAACTAGCAACTTAGATTACCATTACATTCCTTCGATTTCCAAAAAATCCATGTCAATAGACTTTCACTAGGACGAGAAGTTAAGATTACATATAATCATTCTATCAAAGAAGGGTCTTTTACACATTCAGGAAATACATACGTAATCATTTCATTAAACATTACAGACAGAATTCTACATCACATTATCATATTGAAACAATATTGAAAATAATCTAGATACTACGAGAGATCGAACACGAACCCATGTTTGAACTATTATATGAAAAGCTGAAAACTTACTTAGCTCATGTACTCGAGCAGAGCAGAGCGTTAGCTTCACCATCTCTAGCCGGAGCATCGATCTGAACGCCTACCACTTCATCGCTCACATCTCCAGTTCAAAACAGAGAAACCAAATCAGTATAACGAAATTCAAATCGATATACACATAACAAGGAACAAACAAGATAAATTACCGGTGATGGAGGCAGATATGAAACCAGGCTACGGAAGAAACACGGAAAGCTCCTAGTTTCGGCGATAGACAAAAATGAAAAATTAGGTTAAGACTTAAGTGATAAAAATTATTTGAACGGACAAGATTGACTATCTTGAACGGATGAGAATAAAACTAATAAGCCACGTCAGCGATCCTAGTGATCTATTCTAGTTGGTGCTCATCTTCTCAATTATTTGCTCAAATATACATTTTCATGTATATTAGTTATTATTTATTTTATAATGGTTAATTTTACATATATGTGAATTTGTATGTTTTTAAGTTTATTATAATTTTTCATTGTTTTTAATTCCAAATATGTTTAAGAGAATAATAATAACAATATATATATATATATATATATATATATTCATAAAAATTACAATTTTAATATTTTCTTACTATTAATTGTGAAAATATCACATAATTGTAAAACATTGAATTCAAAATATATCTTACATTTAAAATTTATATATGTTTCTATTATAAATACATTAAAAGACAAAACCCTAAAAAAATTATGTATGTATTATGGTACCATAAACCTTATAAACTAAATCATAAACTAATTTGTTAAAAAAATGGAAATCCTATAATCAAATTTATGTACCAACTATGACATCTATACCCTAGACCTTATGTCAAAAGGATTGGTCACAATCTACTAAAAAAATTTGGTCACTATATTGGTCATCCCATATATGGTCACATTTTGGTCATATATTTGGTCACAATTTGGTAACCCCCAAATGTGGTCACAATTTGGTAACCCCCAAATGTGGTCACATTTTGGTCACCCAAATTTTGTCACAAATTGGTCACAATTTGGTCACTTATGAATAATCACTATTTATCTGAAGCAAATTTGTAGCTTTTGTTATGATGTATGTTGTCGCATATATTTTCCACAAAAAATATGTTACACTTTTGTAGCTATTTTGCTACTATAAATTTTTGTAATTTTTTGTAACAAAATTTTCTTCAAAAATTCACATATTTGCTACAAATTTAAAAGAAAAAAAAATTTGTCGCTAATTGTAATAGTTTGTTGCAAATATTTGCTACAAACAAAAGTTGTATCAAATTTTGTGGTTATGCTAACATATTCTTGTAGTGAGCTAAGGCATCATACAGTCTTAATTTGTCTTCTATTGAACTTAGAGATAAGACTAAGAATTGGTGGTTGTACAAAGAGATAATGCCAAAGAAGGTTGGTGGAATAATGGTGTAGGGGAAGGTTAATAGAGAAGTACTAGGGAACAATTAATCAAAGGGATTAAAAGGCACCACGTTACAGAGATAGCGTGAACGACAAGCAAATATTGGCTCAACAGGATCATTAGGTTTGACAGCTATTCTAGGGTTCTTGAGCTCAGCAGGATAACAAGAGGAAAAGAAAGATTCTCTAAAAGATTTATTATTAATAAAAAAACTGTTGATCCAAAAATCGATACATATGACTTATAAAAAAGTCTCAAACTAACGTTTGACCAAAATAAAAGGAAAGCTTCCAAAACCAATTGCTTCAGCACCAATCAATAACAGAACAGAGGAAATACAAATCCAAAGGAAAAGGAAATGAACACCAAAGCAAATAGGAGGCTAGTGATCTCACGCTACATCAGATCTCTGGGGGTAAGAAAAAAATCATCCTCGAATTTTCGTAGTCATATGAAGACACAAAAGGAGTCAAATGCTTGACATTGAAGACGTCATGAGTTTTCTTATGTGATGGCAAACAAAGACGATAGGCGTTGTTTATTTTTTTCCAGCACTTCAAGAGGACCGATCTTCCTGGACTTAAGCTTGTTGTAGGTACCCGTAGGGAACCTCTCTTTGGTAAGCACGTCCCATACCTGATCGCCCACACTAATTTGGACGTCTCGGCAATGCGCATCCACTGCTGTCTTATACTTAGGAGTGGCAGTCTCCAAATTGATACGGACCTGTTCATGTATAGACGCAAATTCTTCCACCATATCACATGCTCGACCATGAAAACGAGAACGGTCATGAGCAATGTTTAAATCCAACGAACTTTGAGGGATTACTCCATAAACAACCCGATATGGACTGAATCCTGTGCTACGATTGAGTGCATGATTATGCGCAAGCTCAGCTTGACACAAAATTGTATCCCACGAACGAATATTATCACCAACTAAACAACGTAACAAATCAGAAATCACCCAACGCTCGGTTTGCAACATCGGTCTGACCATCAGTTTGAGGATGATAGGCGGAGCTCATGTCCAAGCGAGTGCTAACAAACGCCACAAAGAACGCCAGAAATGTCCCAAAAATCGAGTCACGATCAGAAACTATAGAAAGAGGCTATCCATGGATCACGAAAGAACAATGTAGCAATTTGGAGTGCATCCGTTGTCTTCTTGCATGGAACGAAATGCACCATCTTGGAAAAAAGGTCAACTACAACAAAAATCAAGCCGTGACCCCGTTCTGTATGTGGCAAGTCTAACACAAAATCCATGCTAATGTCAGTCCAAGGTTGTGTCGGAATAGGCAAGGGTAAGTATAACCCTGCATTCGTAGCTTTGTTCTTCGCAGCTTGACAGATACCACATCGCACAGTGAAACGCTCCACATCACGACGCAAGGATGGCCAATATAGGGAACTGATAACGGATGGTGATCTTGCTGATGGCTCGACTATCAACACACATACGCCACAAGCGGTCTTTCTTAGGAATGAGCAAAGCTGGTACGGCGCACAGACTAAGACTCTCGCGTACATAACCCTTAGCAAGCAAGTCTTCCACTTGACGAGGCAACTCATCATGTTCAACATGACTCATTCGGTAATGCAGTCGATTAGGCAAGACAGAGTTCGGTGCAAAATCGATACAATGCTGGATGTCTCGAAGAGGTGGGAGACCGTTTGGAAATTCTGCAGGAAAGACAGTATTCAGATACTATTTTCTCAAAGGCAGGCGGTAGAGCAATATGTGAGACCGCTGACACCAGTTTAAGAATGAGAGCCCATGCAAACGTAAAATCTTGACAAGCCACCAGAAGTTGTGATTTTCCACTCAACAAGGATGCGTTGGCAAATGGTGGAATCGTCAATGTCTTGTTGTCTAGGGAGTTGGCCGGAGGCGTCTCGGTACCCTCAGGAGTAGGTAGTAGATCGATCTTACGTCCCTCAAAAGTAAACTGTAAGTGTTCGCGAAACCATCATGCAATGTCCGACGATCATACTGCCAGGGTCGGCCTAATAAGAGATGACATGCATCCATGGGAATGACACTGCAATACACCATGTTCTTGTAAGAACCCAAAGAAAATGGCACACAACAACACATAGTAACACGAAGCTCTATTTTTTAGTGAAGCCATACTAACCTATACGGTGTTGGATGAGGCTTAATGATCAAGGCCAGCTTGTGAACAGCTTCCTCGGAAACAACATTGGTGCAACTGCCCGAGTTAACAAGCACACGACAAACCTTCCTTCACACGGTGCAGGAGGAACAGAATATGTTGCTACGCAACCATGGCTCCTCTGCTAACCGCGACATCAAACATGTGCGTCCTTCAACGAGTAAGGACACGATGTCTCTAGAAAGATGTTCAACACCCTCACCTTCATCTGTGGCGACGAACTCATCATCGTACACGGGTTCATCATCTACAAAAAGACCACGCTTGCCGAAGTGAGGACATGAAGCTTTTCTATGACCCTGCTCCCCACAACCAAAGTACTTCACCGCTAATGGACGTCACACGCCATCAGGATTATCAAAAGAATGAGACGGTGGATATGGCTCGCTAGGACGTGCAGCGGTTGAATCACCGGAGGGGACTCACGGCTTGGTATTCCACGAGGAGGGGGATGGGCGCAATGATTGCTCAATAAGTAAAGCTCGCTGATGTGCCTTTGAAACAGAGCTCGGGGAGAACTGGAGAAGTGTATTTTGATTTTGTAATCGTAATCCTCCAATGAACGTGAGACCAACTGGTCCTTTGTTTCAAGCAGTGAGTTCTGAGCTAGCAATGAAAACAAATTCCGCTGCATAGTCATCAACTGATCTAGACCCATTCGTAGATTGTGAAGTTTTATGTATAGAGTGCGAGCATAGTTATACGGTAAAAAAGACTTCTTCAAAAGATGCTTCAGTTTTTGGCATGAAGCAACTCTCTCCTTGTTCTCACACACTCTTTGCTCTTTTAGTTGTTGCCACAAGGCCAAGGCTCGGCCTTGAAACCGTGTGGCCACTAATGGAACCGTCATCTCGTCCAGAACTTGTTTAAAAGCCAGCAGCTCCTCAACCGAACTGATCAGTCAAGTAATTCTTCAGGTTTTAGGCTTCCATGAAATTCAGGGAGGTCCAGTCTGAACCGTGATTCCCAACAACGATTTTCCTCTCTTGGAACAATAGATGCGCGTTGGTGATGGTTGACGTCTCGATGTGGAAATCCTGCAAACGGATTGTTGTCTTCGAGGTCCTCTTCATCGTCTGATACCTGGAATGGATCTCCTTCATGATGTTACTCCTGGCGAGGTTGCAGTTGCTGCACCTGAACCACCGCAAGAGCTTCTTCAATCGACGTGCAAAGCACGTCTCGCAGCTCATGCTTAAAATCCGTCAACATATCACGAAAAGCCGTAGCTTGTTCATCTCGAATCTGTCTATCAGCTTTCTTGGGAGGCATATTTAGATCTTGTGTCTCTGATACCAACTGGTGTAGGGGAAGGTTAATAGAGAAGTACCAAGGAGCAATTAATCAACAAGATTAAAAGTCTTCAAGTTACAGAGATAGCGTGAACGGCAAGCAAACCTTGGATCAACAGGATCGGGAGGTTTGGCGGCTGTTCTAGGGTTCTTGAGCTCAGCAGGAGAACAAGAAGAAGAGAAAGATTCTCTAAAAGATTTATTATTAATCAAAAACTGCGGATCCAAAGATCGATACATATGACTTATAAAGAAGTCTCGAAGTAAGGTTTAACCAAAATAAAAGGAAAGCTTTCAAGACCAATTGCCTCAACAGCAAGCAATAAAAGAACAAAGGAAATATGAATCCAAAGGAAAAGGAAAATATGATGAACATCAAAGCAAATAGGAGGCTAGTGATCCCCACACTACATCAAATAACTAGGGTTTTTAGTGGAGACTACTTAAAGAACCTACTGGAACAGAGTGATAGGGGATCCAACACCGAGATTAAGAGCAACATTCAAAGTATAAACTTGAGTTTGTTCTTGATAAAAATTAGAGAGAAGTGAGAAGCTTTAAGAGATTCTTGTTAGAGATTCGTAAGTTTTATCTTTCTATAAACTCTAATTGTGATCTAGTAGATTTCGAAGAAAAATCCCTGCGAGATTAGCTCCCTAGTTAATGAGAGTGAACTCGTTAAAGTCTCGTGTGTTGTTTACCCTGTTTTTCATTCTATTCTTTACTTCAAAACTCAAACACAAACAATCAGACAAACACATCAAATCATTAAGCAACTCTTGTGTGTAAGTTAATCTTGCAACATAACATAATAGAGATTTCTACTATTTGTAGTTTTCTTCACATAGACATATTTCAAATATCGCAACCCAAAAAATGTCACGAGAGACCCTGTAAAAAAGCAAAAACAAAGAGGAACTACAACATAAATGAGTGGTATATTAATTTCAATGGATGAGAGATTGTGATTGAAAGAGCCAAGGATTCTGACTTGGTAATGGTTTGGTTCTTTTGTATACATTCTTTCATCAAACCAACTCAGTAAAGACTTTCATCGCTTAAACCACACCAATTATCTCAGATTTGGATGGAACATGCCAAGGATTCTCTGTTGATTAAAGTCCTCAAATGTATATAAAGTTACACAAGATTGGCAAACATTTTGATTTACATACCATCGAACATGAATATGAATCAGAATTATATTTTAGGGTGAGTTACTAGAATATAGTCAATTTGTTGATTAATTACTAGTTTGTTAGTTAACTTTTTTTAATTACTAGTTTAGATTTACATACCCATAATACCCTTGACAGAAAATATATTTACAGAAATGCCATTATTTTTAAACGTCACAGATTTGTTACACGAAAAATATATTTGTTTGAACTACTATAGATTTTTTAAAACATTGACAGATTTATTTGAAATTTTAATCTCCGGAAAATAAGTCTATGAATGCCTTTATGACAGATTTTATTCGATTATAGAGTTATTTTCCTTCGTAGACTTATTTTTGCAAGTCTATGACACGACACGACAGATTTGTTTGGTTCAACAGATTTATGGCGTACGTTGGTAGAGTTGTTTTAGTTAATAGATTTATTTATAAGTCTGTGACATGACACAACAGATTTGTGTAAATTTGGTAGAGTTGTTTTTTGGTTGATAGACTTATTTTACCTATCCATAAACTTACCAATTGTCATGGTGACAGACTTGTTGTTTTAGCGTTCTTTGACAACAAATACATATATAAGTCTGTTACTAAAGCAGACTAATAAGTCTGGGAAAGATTGGCTCCGACGTAATAACAGATTTTTAGACAGTGGTTACAAATTTATTTACGTCCATAGACTTTAAAATAAATTTGTGACGCATCGATAAATATGTCATCAAAGCCGACATATTTTTATCTATTTTTTAGTTTTTGCCAATTTTTAACATAAAAATAAGTAAACTTATCTCCCAAAACTCATGAGCAGTCATTACTTCTCTGGTTCATAAGTTTTTTTTTCTTTTTCTATCCATCAATAGTTTATCACAGTTTTTCACATAATGGATTATGAGGTTAATCTAGTTTGTGGGAACACTACAAGAAAACATGCGATCTAAGACGGCAATATTCGACGCAGAGCCGTCGCAAATCCGGGCTTGCGACGGCTTTGCGTCGAAAGGCTTGCCGTCGCAGATCGCTCGTCGCAAACCAGAAAATGTCGCAAATGGGACGCAAATTTGCGACGTCTTTGCGTCGGTGACATTCTGCGTCGGATTTGCGATTGCTAGACTTTTGCGACATCTTGCGACGATTTTGCGATGAACGGAAATGCGACGTTTGTGCGAGGAACGAGTTGCGAGGATTTTGCGATGAAATGTTTTGCGACGCTTTTGCGACGCACTATTTTGCGACGATTATGCGAAGAATTATTGTGCGACGAGTTTGCGACTAATTCTTTTGCGACGCGTTTGCGACGTTCAGCTTTGCGAAGGATTTGCGAGGAATACGTAAAATATAGAAAATAGTATAAAATAATATTAATATTATTTATAATATTAAATATACAATTAAAATTAAAATATTAATTAATTAAAATATTAATGTTTACAAAAATATGAAATTAAAATTAAAAACTTAAAACTACAATAGGTTGTTCGGGTGAACCGAGTGCTCGGTTGTGGGTCGGGTCGGCGTCTGGTTGGCTTGACGGTTCTGAACCATGGCACCAAAGTTAGGATCCTATTCCCTCATATACTCGAACATCATATCATACGCCGAGATCTTGTCGGAAAGCGTCGCGATCAAGTTATCATGGGTTTCGATCCTGTGGTCCTGTGACTGAATCCTTCTACGGGCCTCATCGAGCTCAGAATGGATAGCCGGATCCAGTACAGGTGTAGGCAGAGGGCAGATCGGGTCCCTCG
>OVAP01000638.1:0-31944 GCA_900406295.1 Aurinia saxatilis
CAATGATGGTCACGACTCGGGAGAAACACAAGCAAAATCAGCTGAGATAATCAAAGACAACGAGGATAATGCATTACGCACTATCTCTTTCGTTTCAAGTATATCAACTACTGTTCGTGATATGTATTTAGCTGTTTATTACATCAACCACTAAATCCATTTATCCATAACCTAAAAAACTACATCAATTTGTAACAACCCACCNACCCACCAACTTATATAATATCGTTTTCAAAGTACACGAGTTTATATATATTAGTTCATGTATGTTTTGGAACAACTATACATAATACAGTTGATGTATGAATTGGCTGTTTTTCCCAGGAATTTTTTTGCAGCTATAACGGATTATAAATTAACAAATTTGCTGTGACTTCTTAAATTAACATATCTACGACCTACAGTATAAGGTTGGTGTACTTAAATGAACATATCTACTAACTCTAACGTTTTTAAAATAACATATCTACTAACTATAAGATATTATAGACCATTTTCCTCCCAAACAAAATAATTCCTGCATAAGTACTATCATGTAGAATATATCTCCAACATTAGGGTCTCTAATTGGTTGTCATGATTTTTTATATAAAAAACTCTAGTTTCTATTATTCATATACTTGCCAGCTTCATACAATATATTTTCTAAGTTGTCGTGACTGGATGTGTTTTCTTCAAAACCGAGTCGTGCATATACTGTAATGGGAGACCCTAGTATCTGTAAAGCCATTTTGAATGTTGTACGAATTGAGACTAATCAAATAGTGGAGTATTCGTAGATTACGCACATTGACTAATTTTCTTTCTGACGTAACATTAGAACAATCATGTGATGGGCTTTAAATCAAAACGTCTTAGCCAATCAAAACAATCAAAATCATTTTTCTTGTTGAATTTATTACAAGATAAAAGATATCTTTGTGGCGATTAGTGTATGGATTCTTAACAAAATAAATGTGTATTGGTAGGAGAATATAGAAAAACTCGTTTTGTATTATGAAATTGTTATAACATATAATTTAATGGTTTGTGTTAACGTCTATGTGTCACTATCTAAACTCAAACTCATATATTTCATGTTATTGACAAAATAAAAAATGGTTACCCTAGTTAGCGAATTTGAAAATATACAGTACTTATATAATATTGGTTTATTATATTTAAAAACAAACAATTCATCGGTTAGACAAAAAATTTGGAAAATAAAAGATTAAAATACATCCATATATTTGTGTATTCGTGAAGAGGCACTGTGACTCTAGATGTCACTCTCATGGGACTCGGCAATTCACNGCATATACTGTAATGGGAGACCCTAGTATCTGAAAAGCCATTTTGAATGTTGTATGAATTGAGACTAATCAAATAGTGGAGTATTCGTAGATTACGCACATTGACTAATTTTCTTTCAGACGTAATATTAGAACAATCATGTGATGGGCTTTAAATCAAAACGTCTTAGCCAATCAAAACAATCAAAATCATTTTTCTGGTTGAATTTATTACAAGATAAAAGATATCTTTGTGGCTGTTAGTGTATGGATTCTTAACAAAATAATTGTGTATTGGTAGGAGAATAGGAAAACTCCTTCTGTATTATGAAATTGTTATAACATACTTATAATTTAATGGTTTGTGTTAACGTCACCATCTAAACTCAAACTCATATATTTCATGTTATTGACAAAATAAAAAATGGTTACTCTAGTTAGCGAATTTGAAAATATACAGTACTTATATAATATTGGTTTATTATATTTATAAACAAATAATTCATCGGTTAGACAAAAAATTTGGAAAATAAAAGATTAAAATACATGCATATATTTGTGTATTCATGAAGAGGCACTGTGACTCTAGATGTCACTCTCATGCGACTCGGCAATTCACTCTTAAAGTATTCATTGGCATTATTCGCATTCAAAGATAATGTGAAATTAAAGTAACTGAAAACGACATCTTTAAATATTTTAAATTTATAATGACTATTTATAATTCAGTGAACTTGTATATATTTATAATTCAGTGAACTTGTATATATTTAATGTTTATGCACGAATCAAATTACTTTAATATATACAAGTTCACTCTTAAAGTATTCATTGGCATTATTCGCATTCAAAGATAATGTGAAATTAATAGTTAGGTTAATTAGTTCATGCATGACTATTTATAATTCAGTGAACTNATAGTTAATAGTTAGGTTAATTAGTTCATGCATGACTATTTATAATTCAGTGAACTTGTATATATTTAATGTTTATGCACGAATCAAATTATATTCGGTACGGCTAAAGATAAATTAAACTATAGTAAATGTTGTTGTGTAGCTTACTTGTCAAGCAAATCCAAGTTGAGCATAGCTTCAGAAGGGCCATCCTCGGACTTAGTTCTCTCCTCCCCGCCAAAAAACGGTCCTAACAGAACGTACCCGCGAACACGAACAGGTCTTAAATGGATTGAACCGGAGCCTAACCGGATAGCAAGGTGATGAGCTATGTTTCCACCGGAAGAATCACCAAGGATAAATACCCGGTCAAAGTCAAGGCCCGGTCCACTTTCAAACCAGTGGTCTCCAGGACCAGAACAAGCCTGGTCCTGGAGCCAAGTAAGCACCGCCTCGGCGTCCTCAAAGGCTGCCGGGAGGCGGTGCTCGGGTGCTAACCGGTAGTCCGGGGCTACCACAAGGGCGTTGAGAGAAGATGCAAGAGTTAGACAGAAGTTGTGAAACTGAGGCCAAGAGCGTGAGCCAAAGCAAAAGCCCCCTCCGTGGAAGAAGACCACGACCGGGAGAAGCGTGGTGGAGGTATGGTTAGAGGATGAAATGGGTTTGTAGAGACGAAGGTGAAGATTGTTTGGTTTGTGAAATATTCTGTCTTTATAGAGAACGGTTTGGTGGTTTATGATAGGAGTTTGTTGAGTGATAAGGTCAATGGTTTTAGATCTTAAAACGGTACCATTGCTTAGAAGTTGAAGCAAGCCCATGCAATCTTCCATTACTTGTGGTTGTTCTGCTCCTAGTGAACCCATTCTTCTTATTTAGTAGTCTCTCTTTTGGGATATATGTAAGATCAATGACATGTGACTGGAATATATATAGAGTGAAGTATCAAAGGGTATTTTTGTCATATCATGTCGGCAAAACTACTGTGTGTGTGGTATTTGGATAGATTTATATCTCAAAATCTTCGTAGGAGCCCACGTTTTTTTTTTATAGTAATTGCGGCTGATTCGGCTCATGTGGCTTTGTCATGTCTATCAAAACTAGAAGATACACGAAAAGATAGATGTATCTCNTTCTCTTTTGGGATATATGTAAGCTCAATGACATGTGATTGGAATATATATAGAGTGAAGTATCAAAGGGTATTTTTGTCATATCATGTCGGCAAAACTACTGTGTGTGTGGTATTTGGGTAGATTTATATCTCAAAATCTTCGTAGGAGCCCACGTTTTTTTTTATAGTAATTGCGGCCGATTCGGCTCATGTGACTTTGTCATGTCTATCAAAACTAGAAGATACACGAAAAGATAGATGTATCTCTAAGAAAATCTACTATTTATGTAGAGTAAATGATAAGAACAATACGTTATCTTGCACTTACACTACCATCAATATGATCTTCATACCAACTTGTTATTTTTTGTCAAATCAACTTCAGTCTCTATAACACTATGAATCTTAAGAAGACTCAAAAAGGAATTTGTCTCCCTTTTTTGTACCTATTCAAAATCAGTGTAGAATATAATGACCAAGATCCGAACATGCCCCCAAGGTTTTGTCTCTAGTGGTAGGAGACGAGTGCTTACAGATACAAAGCACGTCGTTCTCTTCTTTCCTTAGATTACCACTTGATAACAAGTAAAACGCAATGTGAAAACCACATGCTTGCATCAGCTGTTTTGTACTTGGATGAAACTTTTACAGACCAGACAATATAACTCATGATTCAATGTTAAAGATACAATGTTACACAAACAACATAACAATTAACATATCTCTTGCCTCTTATTATTATAACTCACGAGAGAAATCAAAACTCTTTTATTGGACTTTTCACTCACTGACCACATGTTTTACAAAGGGAAAGTTACCCGACGAGATACACTTAGCGATTTTAGAAACAAACATGAGGAGGAATTAGCTTTCCCGGGTTCATGATATCGTTTGGGTCCAACGTTTTCTTAATTCTCTTCATAGTTTGTAGTGCTTCCATTCCTAGTTCCTTCTCCAGATACTACCATGACATTACCAAAAACCCATTCAACTCAAAGTACATATTCATACACAAGACATGATATTATATAAAACAAGTGTGGACTGATGCCAAGACATGGAAACTGTTTTTTTCTTTTTGCAATAAGAAAGGCAGGTATAGATTTAGACATGAGTTACCTTCATTTTTCCTGTGCCAACACCGTGCTCTCCGGTGCATGTTCCTGATAAATGGGACAACGGAAATTTTCAGAACCAAGTGGCATCCATAGAATCAAGTCTCCTATATCGAGGAGCAAGCGTATACACATTGTGAAGAACAGAAAAATGGATCACTGGCACACTAGTAGAAGAGAGATGCAAACACTGAACCAACTTAAATCTAACAAGCAGCATATCACCCTGTTAAGTAAGTAACAAATCAAATACAATAGGACTCACTTGTCTGTACAACTTTAGCAGAATATATAACCTATTTGTTGGTTACTTCTACCAAAAATCTTTTGCTTCTACTCCCGATATTTCCATTTTCATTTATGATTTAGAATTTGTCAAAAGTCCAAATATTTAGTACTTTTGCAAAACTATAGAATGGAGAAGGCATATACCATCCATGGCCAGTGCCGTGTGGACCATAAAGTGGTTCAATCTTTCTGCTTCTCTGCGGTGCTCTTCATTGCTCGGATCAAACATGATACATGTATGAAAGTTTCCATCTCCGGCATGTGCAATGACGGTACTGAAAGCAGAACAAACACAATCAGCATACGCTTTACAGAAAGCCAATGCTTAGTATATCATGATGCTGAGCGTTGGCAAGTAAATACCCCAACAGCTGTGATGCGTCAAGCTCTTTCTTCGAAATTGATATTATCTCTGCAAGGTGAGACAAAGGGACACATACATCCTGTAGAAGAAACATTACAGATGATTCCTTGGTGTTCGACCTTATAAAAATAAAAATAAAGTAGAACAAAAAATATATAAGGCACAGCATTATTTGAGGTTCCGGACTGTAGCTGAGAAAGTTCATTACAATCAAAGTGTATTTTCAGAGAACAACATACCGTAGTCATTGCTTCATGACCTGGAAACATAGCAAAGTTAGCCCACAGCGCCTCCTTTCTTATCTGCATAAAATGAAGAGACGTTGGTTACTCAATCTTATTAGAAGCCGATGAAAGAGAAATCAATGCAGCGTATTTTCTTGCGCATAGCCTCATTTTCTACAAAGAAAATATCCGGAAAATGTTTTTTGCACATTAGGTAGTAATTCATAACCAGGACTGTCAAAAGATCAAAACTGGACAATATCACAAATGGGAAGATAACGTGTTCTTGTTGCAAAGAACACATTTCAACAAGAACAAATACATATTTCCCAACTTTTCTGCTTCCTATTCTAAGCTGGAAGGTTAAAGTAGGAAAGAGTTGGGAGTGGGACAGAGAATTACCTTCCAGAGTTCCCTTTTAGCTTCAGGTTCTTCTGCGAACATGAAGTCTGATCCATTGTGTTTCGAAGCAATCTGCTGAACAATCTGAGTCTGCTCACGTGCATATGCCTCTAAGCGACAGAGAAAAAGGAAAAGACAAATAAAAATGATCAAGACAACCAGCCGACAATGATTCTCTCTTTATGTATCTTGCGGCATGACTGAGCATCAGAATCTCGTGATCGGATAAAATAGAAGGTAAGGGGGGAGTTAAAATGCTTTACTACTGCAGACATAGTTTACAAAGAATAAAACTGCAACAAGAGACGAAGAATCCTATAGTGCTTGAAAACTCATTTGGAAAATACAACAAATATGTTGCAGCATTACCTGTCCCTATAAATTCAAACATCAGAGTTGGAGCTTCGGTCAAGTTTTTCCCGTTTGCCAAATTAATAGCCCTAATTTGAACCTCGTCAAGGAGCTCCACTCTTGATACCTGATGGGAATACAGGTATGGGTGAGAAGATTCTACCAAAAGTTTTAAATCATATCACTGAGAAGCAGAGGTCCAACCTGTATTCCGGAATGCATAGTGGCAATGGCCACGTCTGCAGCATCCTTAACTGTAGGAAAATTGCACACTGCCACCTGAGAATATATCACAAATATGTCACTGAATCTTAAGAAAATTTGCTAACCATTGTGAGTACTTACAAAAGGTGTTCATTCAGACATGTCATGATGAAAAATTGCTATTAACGCTTCTTATACTAAATTGATGTAATTTCCATTGATACTAAAGAATCATCCTAAGCTCATACTAACGTAGGAAGTCTTTCAAATCAAAAGAAAGGAAAACAAGGGCCACAAGGCACTCGACTATCACTAGTCCTTAAACTGCTTGAGAATTTTTTTTTTCTTTTTATTTTTCTGTTTATTTTACTCTGCTTATGTATGGAGTTGAGAAATGTAAGCAAAGCAAAGAAACAAGTTAAGCCAAAGCAGGGAAATTTGACAGTTCAATCAGTATATATGGTTCGACTCCGTTTCAACCATCAGGGAGGAAACTTGAAATAGAACTCAAACATATAAGGAAACTCAAACTATAAGGAAGAAGTCAATATACCACTGAATGCTGTGGGATTTTCTGAAGCCGGAGAGTAACCTCAGTTATGACTCCTAAAGTTCCCTCACTCCCAATAATCAAGCGGGTCAAATCGTATCTGAGACACCATTCGGACAAAGATTGAGCATTAACTCAAAAGCTAAAAGTAGTCTAGTTGAGTGTAATCATTTATATGACACCGTTAATTGCACAAAATAGAGTATGACACATTTAAGTACTAATCAATCCAGTAGAGGCATACCATTTAAGTTTTATTTCTGTTTGTCATTTCCGGGATAAAAAATCTAAACACCGAATAAAAATAATCAAAGACTGAAGACAAACCCTGCGGCACTCTTTCTAGCGCGTGAAGCTGTCTTCACAACATCTCCATTAGGAAGAACCACCTGAGATGAGCAGAACATTAATAAAGTAGAACTCTACGGTAAGGCATGAATCAGTGGAAGAAACAACAAACCTTAAGGCTTATGACATTGTCACGCATTGTTCCATACCTACAAGCTAGAAGCAGAATTATAATAGCCAACAGGATTAAAGCATCCCCACAGTTTCAGAAATATGGGCAAGTATTCAAGTGAATAGTGACATTGCAGAAGAACTACCTTACAGCTAAAGAGCCAGAGCAACGTGTAGCACACATGCCTCCTATGGTTGCACCGGGGCCTGCATTAAATATCAAATTACTGAACGGAATCAAGTAAAGTGAAAACCAAAGTGTGTACTATTTCAATGGTCAGTTGAGTACAACGCTCAAGACATTGAATGACGTAGCAGCCTCAAACAGAAAAATTCCCTAAGGGCAATTGCGGCTCACATAATATACTAACAGTTACTGATATTGTGTTCCAAACACTAAGACACAAACATGACAGCTACGATCTGAGAGATAAAGTACTATCTGAACGTCGTCTAACCTGGATCAAGAGGAAAGAATAGACCATATTGTTCTAACTGTTCATTAAGCTCCAGCCAACCTATTCCGGGCTCAACAACAACGTCCATATCCTCCACATGTAATGCTTTCACCCTCTACAGCTTGAAAGAAGCATTTAAATGAGCACATGTGGCATAATTTTAAAATAAGTATAAATGATAAACATATCATGTCAGCAGGACGATATTAATAACTATGAATACTTCCATTATAAAGAGGATAAGAAAGAATGATATGCCTAGACAGCGGGCAGACTCCACGGTACGGATATAAGCTAGAACAAATTCTATCCTCTGTTGCATCCAGTAATAATGCGCAAAAATCAAGGTTTCCATTCTATTTCCCTATAGAAATTTCAGCTATAACTTTCATCTAGTAATGGACAGTCATTACCAAAGTAAACAGGTACATCTTTTTACTGCATGACACAAAATAAAGGACGCTGATGTCTGATATCAAAACTTCATTACCTTCATTAGTGACATGTCAATACATACACCTCCTTTTGGAGCCAAGGTATGACCCTCAATCGATGTTGCACCACCATATGGTACAATAGGAACCTAACAAAAGGGTAAATATTGCCTGAATTAATTCTTGCTCAAGAGCAGGGAATGAACAGTTTCCACAAGCCAACAAATCAGTTTATATCCAAGTAATATAGCATGTTGGCCTAGACAAGAACTGAAAAGACTGAGCAGTAAATCTTCTACAGTTTACAAACCTTGTATTTGTTGCAGGATTTAAGAATCTTGGAGACTTCTTCTTCGGACCTAAACAACATTCAAAAGAACAGTTATCCATGCATTTCTTTTGTCTCATAACTTCGGTGAAGCAAAAGATGATAACAAAAACGAATTTGAAGACCTTTATCACAGAGTTACAACCAGAACCATTCTCAACTACTGATATTAATCTAGATGACAAAACCCATTGCACCGATGCTTAGTCTCACCTTGGAAAAACAACTACATCAGGAATGTTTACTGCCTTGTGGAAACTATTCTGCGGTTTCCCATGAAATGACCTCTCTTCATAGTCCGTTGTCAAGTTATCCTTAAACGTTTAGACATGTAAATTCAGGATTCAATAAGTTGTCAACAGACGANAGCAGAAATTCTTGATTCAATAAGTTCTCAACAGACGAAAAATCAGAACTTCCCATAGAAATCAAAGCCAAGAACAGACAAACAAATTCATAATTCAAAGCACCTCAAGGATTGTTTTCAGTTCAGTAATANTTCAATAAGTTGTCAACAGACGAAAAATCACAACTTCCCATAGAAATCAAAGCCAAGAATAGAGAAACAAATTCATAATTCAAAGCACCTCAAGGATTGTTTTCAGTTCAGTAATAAGCTCCTTAGGAACTTCCTTGTATTCCCCTTTAACTACAGGTTCAGTGCCATCTTTTCCAACAATTGTTATACCTCTGCAGCGAAAACACAGACGAGCCCAAAATCAAACAATTCCCAAAAGACTTTCCAAAAAAACTTGAAAACCAATATAAGAAAACACGAACCTAGGATCCAAACCCGATGATTCACTAAAAGAAACCTGCGATTGGTTCTGAAACACGAACGCGGTGGCTGAAGTAGCAATTGCCAACGGAACAAGAGAGCTCGACCACCAATTCACGAATCTCCGGCGACCCTTTTCCGCAGAAACTCCGGTCAGCTCACCATTCACTTGTTTCGTCGAGTGAAACTGACGAGAAGAAGACCGTAGAGAGGCGAAAACAGACTTTGAAGAGAGACGAGAGCGAGCGAACAACGAAGAGAGAGCCATTTTGATAGTGAAGGAGAGATTAATCCTTCATCATTTTGTCACCATCCATTAATAGCTCGTGGACTAGACACATCACATCAAAAAGCAATCTTTACTTTTTCTTCTTCTTCTTCCCCAAACTCAAAAAAGTCTTTTTTTTTAATCAAATCCACAAATCTGAAATCTCCAAGCTTTTGATTCCCGCCAAAACAAACTCCAGATTAAAAAGAGAGAGAGCCCAGAAGAAAAGTTCGAGACTTTAGACTTTAGAGATGGAGGAAGAGCTAAAGAGCTTAAGCAAGAGTTTAGGAGGTTTCTGTAATCATCTACAAAGTAGCTGTGAAGCTTTCAATGTCTCACTCCAGCGTCGACCTATTCCTCTTGGTTCGTTTGTTTCTCTTTTGATTCGGTTTTTGTTATGAACCCTAATTTGACTCTCAAATTTGGATTTTTGACATTTGGTAGATTCGGCTTCGTCTACTTTTATCCAGAGCTTGAATCGTCGACTTAATGAAACTGGGTCTGAGTTGGATTTTCTTGATTCGATGTCGTTTGGTACTGTTTCGTTTGAGGAGCTTTTGGGTCATTGTAATCAGATCTATAAGAATAACCAAGAGGAGCTTTTGCATCTTCAGGATCGACTTACAGAGTTTGGTTATGTTCCTGGTACTCTTTTTAACTTCTGTTTAGTGTTTGGAAATGGAATGTTGAAGCTTCTCTTAGATTTTTTAATGTTTTTTTGGGAATTAGAGTGTGAGGTTGATGAAGGGAGAGATGAGGAGTGTGAGTTTGGTCATGAGGATTCAAAGAGTTATGATGATGATGATTTGGAGTCTCTTTCGTTGCAGCGTTCGATCAGAAAGGGATTAGATGAGGATGATTTGTATCCTTTTTCAACATTTGTATGAGTTTGGCAATTGCTTGTATTAATTTGCATAAAAGTTTATCTATATCTTTGAGTAGATCAATGTTTTGTTATCTAGAGTTGTGAAACAAGGTCTGCTTGTGCTGGATTGTTATTCCTTAATGTTTCCTAGTCTAGATGATTCACTAAATTTGAAGTACCTTGGACTTTCAGATGCTTGTCTTGCAACTTTAGCTTCAGAAGGTGACGAGGCAGCAACATTTTTCTCCGGTGTTACTATGTACTGTGATCGTTAGCTTAATGTTTCTTTCTTTTCTAACTGTTGCCAGGTAGTGATAGTGTGAAGGATCCTGCCACATCTTTGGAAGAATCAATGAAGTAGGTTTGGTGCCTTAGATAAGAATAGATCTTTATATATTTTCGGCTTAGGCTTTCATCAGCAATGTTTCCCTTTGATATAGGGCCAAACCATTTTACATGAGTGCTCTGCCTTCTCCAGTGGCGTCAGATCCTTCCAAAGGTTATTGCTAAGCCATTACTCGTAGTGTGATATGATTGTTGGTCAACCAATTAGTCTCTGTGGTATATGATGTTAGACTTTGTTACATGCAGAAGATAAGTATACAACACCGGAGATGAAGAGAACTTCAGGGCCTACAATAACATTATCAAAAGAAGACTATGACAGTCTTCCTTCTTACATGAAGTCTCTAGCGTCGTGGGAGGTACGACGATCATCCATATTCTCTTGTCATATCAAATGTGTTTCTTCTTAACTAAAACACGGCATAGCAGCATATTATCTGTTGAACCAATAAGTTCTGACTTCTATAAGCTAAATTTCCTTCCGTTTTACACTGTCGATAGGACTTTCGATAGGACTGATTCACTTTATCTGCAATTGTCCACCCTCTGTTCGTTTGGTGTTCCTTTAGTTAGTTTGTTTTACCTCTCTCACTGCCATATTCATTCTGTCAGAATGAAATCCTCCCTGATCTGATCTTGGTTCTTCATAGCACATCATGATGATGTCCATTAATGAAACACGCTTCTGGTGCAATGAGATAACCAGAAGTATTGGACAATAGTGAGAATTTGTTGGATGCAGTGGAACTAATACCATTCTTAGGACTTAGACTGTTACATCTTTTCTTCTCTTTGGGTGCAGGAGTAAAACCATAATTCATGTTTTAGCCTCCCATTCTTTCTTTCAAAACTAGAATCAGATTCAAATCTGAATATCTATGCCCAAAAGTTTGAATGTTTAATTTATAAAGTTCCCTCACTATTTCCCTAAATATGTTTAATGTCTGCTTATGCTTCCAGGATCTGCTCAGTGCCGTGCAGAAATTCAACTCGATCCTCGGTAGCAAGAAAGCAACAAACGGGTCTTATTACTTCCGTGCAGATGAGATCCCGACTCTAGGCCTTGGTAAGCTCATATCTTCTTCTTCTTGTAGCATCATCACTAGCTAGGTTGATCATCTAAAGTCAGTAATTTCGTAAACCAGATTATAGGTAGTTTATATCTCCGGGTTCATGAACAATGATGATGGTTGTATTGCAGGCCATAAGGAGAAAGCATATACTGTGCTGCTGACACGGATGAAAAAGTTTGTGGCTGAGACAATGGACGGTGTTGTGTCATATAAAGTTACATAGAGGCTAGAGCTGAGATCCTTGTCTTTCTTTTGAAAACTCTCTTTGCATTACAGTGAGAAGCTTGGTGTAAAATAAACTTTAGCATCTATCTGTTGTATTCGACTCAATTGTGTCTGCTTCTGTGTTGTTGTTGTCGAGATTGACAATTATGATTCAGAGTCGTTTCTTGTCACCCAAGAATCTGGCGCCTAGTTCATTGTCTCAGACGTAACGATCTCATATTATAAACGTTGAAAGAACTCAAAAGCTATAAAAACAAGATATCTCACCCAAATCAGCGGATTATCGTTTCAATTAATGGCTGAGAACCGGTCCGGTTTGGTATTGTCGGCAATTACATTGGAAACCGAGTGAAGAGTTTTATCTTAGTGTTGATCATCTTCTTCTTCAGAAAAAAAGGAAATTAGTAAATTACTAAATAGAAATTTCTGTTTTAGTTTAGAATAAGCTAAATTTCTATTTTGGTTTAGAATAAGCTAAATTTCTATTTTACAAAATGGTAACACTTTGGCTATAAATATTATATCTCCTATGAGAATTTGATATATTCAATTACCAACACTTCTTTTATAATTCTAGCTTCTCATTCTCTTCTTGTCTGATTTTTAGTTACAATTCTAGCTTTTCATAATTCTTCTCATTCTCTTCTTGTCTAATTTTTAGGATGGCCGTTTACAACTACAAAGAATGTGATGTTCAAATTGCTGAAGAGAGATCACTGATCGACGAGTGGCTCAAAAGATATGAATTTTCCAATGCGTCCAACGTAATTATCTCTGAAGACACCATTTATGTCGGTGATGATCCCGTCCATTTCGACATTGGCGGTGGCAAACACTGCAACCGAGTCTTCTGTCGTTTTTGTTCATCATTCCTAGGATTTAAAGAGGATGACTCAGAGACATATTATTTCAAACATGTGACCATAAAAAAGATTGATCCTTGATTTTGTCTGCACAATATTGTTTAATTTTCTTTCTTTTTAACGTTTTTATTTTAATTTTTATAAATTCAGAAAACTCTGATTAATTGCAAATTGTTTTTTTAATTATTATTCCATTTTATTTGGAGGAAAAAAAAAATGTAGAAATCCTTTAATATATGCTTTATAATTTAAATCAACTTGATCCTTGGTAACAAGAAAGCAACAAGCGGATCTTATTACTTCCATACGTGCAGATGAGATTCCGACCATAGGCCTTGGTAATTCTT
This sequence comes from Aurinia saxatilis, assembly GCA_900406295.1. Classification (NCBI taxonomy): domain Eukaryota; kingdom Viridiplantae; phylum Streptophyta; class Magnoliopsida; order Brassicales; family Brassicaceae; genus Aurinia; species Aurinia saxatilis. The sequence continues at coordinate 13,220 of OVAP01000638.1, forward strand.
GTCCTTTGGAAATACTACTACTCTCTTCACGTTGTTAACAGCTTTTCTTCTCAATTTGGAATTTTCACTTTTGTCTTATATTTTGTACCTCAAACGTGGGACCCACAAGTATCGGTCAGCTAAACCGAACCTATACGAACCTATCCGTATAAATCACGACAATGTAAAGAATGATAAAATTGGAAATGCAAAACTATACAAATGCTCAGTCAAAAAAAATCTTCGTAAACCCCAAATCTCTAAAATTACAAATGGTTTCGGTATTCTATAAACTCTGAAACCCAACCGTGCTCCCGAATCCAAGCGACAGGGCTTCCCAATTCTTTTCTTGCAGAATAAAAGTTGCATGTGCCAGTGGTCTCACACATTTGATATATTAACACAGTATTGAAGCACGAAAGAAATTTAAAAGCAAGAGAAAAACACACTATCAATGCGCAATCCAAAACCCTATCAGACCCAAATTCTCTACAACATCCTACGGTCATCATCACCACACCTCACACACGGCTCTTTCCCTTCTTATTCGATGTCTTGGTCCAACGTTCCGGCCACAAGGTCTTGCGGACAATCGTGTTTATTTGGGGGGGGCTAATTGTATATTTTCACTGGCTTCTCGTACGTGTGTCGGTTCTACAAGAACAATGGAAATGATAATTAAGAAAACGAGGAACTTTGGTTACATTCCTTGGGAAAAAGAATCTAGTAACTAAAAAATCATTTACCTGGTTTGCAGCATAAGCCCTCTTAGGAGTAGTATCCGTATGCTCCAACCCGAGGTACTGCTCAAACGCACCGTAGACATCTCTTCTCTGGAAGCGATTATAAACAACGTCTGAGTCCTGCAAGTACTCTGGACGTCCCATTGACATAAACGCAAACCTCCACTGCACAATGAACAAAGCATTAAGGATTTTGCAAGTTCCACCAAAACTACACATAATTTCTGTTAACAGTTCTGCTTCTTTATGCCGCTTTGATATTTACTCAATTTGTGCATACCTTGGCAAAGTCCTCATCAGACACATGAAGCTTCTTTTGGATACGATTCTTGATTTCTTCTAGAGTTTCACCCTCATGGATTACCAAGAAGAAGGGCTCGCCAAAGTTTTGCACTTGCTGAGGACCAAACACACATGATAATGATTAACACTCTTTGTTATGCGCCGGACTTCAAGAGACTCGAACTTATAACCATTAAATTACAAAAGCTCGATAGCTGATCAGTACCTGATTTTGTCCAGTCTCCTTTGCAAAGTGGTACACAAGAATTAAGCGATCATTTGGACCAATATTCTTCTCTTCTTCTGGAACCTGAGATTTCAGAAACATACGTCAGCACAAGGATGGATTAATAACCAGGAATAACGTTACATTTGTTATTCAAACAACTGGCTACTTTACGTTCTTGACGAGTCAAATTACGTCTTGATCCCTAGACAGACAAAATGTTCACCTCAAGCATCCTAACCTAGTCTGCTAAGTATATAATTCATCCATGCAATATTGGAATACTATCACATCAACTTAGTTTTATGGCTGACTTTAAAGACCAAAACGCATTCTGAGATAGAAACGAAATTGCATTCTGATATCACAGGGAAACAAAGCTACAGGCAGACCTAGAAAATCACAAATAAAACAGACAAGAAGTCTGAGATAATACCAAAAGGCTGACGCGATAGAACTAAAGTAAACAAAAAGGTGCAGCCAGGTCACATACCTCCTCTGCTCGTAAAGTCCAGTACTGGTCATTTATATTCTCAATTCTTTCAGTTGATGGGAAAATCTGCAAAGCATACCAGCACCTTGGATTAGTGTTCATTATATTTCAGAAGATACGGCAGTCTACAAGTCATCGCTGTTGGAGCAGAAATACATTGATTACAATGTAAGAGATAAGAAGTCGCCTGTTACCTTGTAGATCTTGTGGTAAAACACTTCAAGTAATCTCAGTTCTGCATCTGGATGTGAAAGCTCCACCTGTATCAGGCATAAAACTTAGATTAACTTGCAAAAAAGCGAATGTGTAGAAATCCATTATAATCCAAAAACCCTAAAAGCGAAATTTCCTCAGTAACCAGTGTGGAGCTCAGATGCACCGATTAATCTGGATTTGGATCTTATCCTTCAGTTTCAGTGGATTTCAATTCAAAGTATTCATTAGGGTAATATATGGACACAAGCCAGAAAACAACAATTCACAATTCAACTGAAATGAAGAAGCCACCTAGTTCCGAAACCAAACCAGGCATTTTACACACAAAAAAAATGAAAACACAACCGGCTCACCTTTGTTTTGAGTTCATTAATAACATCTCCGACCGTGCTTTGTTTAGGTAGTCTGATATTGTGGATTACCACCTGCATAGTGATGATTAAAAGGCTTGAAAGTTAATCCAATAATGAAAGACTACTAAATTAAAACAAATGAACATCTCTACGTACTTCTTCCTTTGTGGCATGATGGAAGGCAACTTTTAAGGTTTTAAGACCTTGCAATTCTGGAAGAGGAATGTCCAGAACTTCATAGTACAAAATATCAGACGTCTGAAAAAAGGCTCAATAAGCAAACATGCATTACAAAGTCAGCAGAATAGAATCTCAGAATTTAATGTCTATTACCTGATTGTAGTGAACCAACATATCAGCCAAATGGTCCACCCCACGGTATTTGATAGGTTGAGGCTTGGGTTGCTGGGAATAACAATTGTGAGATGTAAGCCTAAGTTTCGATGGATCATCAAGACCAAGCTTCTGAGCCACTCTTTCCACGACATCGTCATAAGTGTGCAACTTTGACCTAAAAAAAAGAGTTATGATATATCCTCACTGAAATCAGCTAAAATAAATTCGTCCACAAAGGTACTTACAACTCCAGAACAAACTCATCTTCTTTAGGTTTTTCCAGAGCACGGAACCGGACCACCTACAAAATTACAAATCGTACAGAATTTAATAGCCAACCGAATCATTCTCGCTAAAAACGATTTCACAGGAATACTTGCATACAATAGAAAGAAATTAGAGGGATATAGCAATGCATTATGCTCTGATTCGATAAAAATGTTAGGAACTTGCGGGACCGAATCTACAGATATAATATGACGACTGAGGTTTAGAGCTGCTGCACGATCTCAATCTGCCAGACTACCCTAAATCATTTAACACTTATTTTCCACTTAAAGAAATTTTCTCAACAGAGCTTTTCTAAGCCTAACTCCACCAAGCTTAACTGTACGAAAAAGTACAATTATACCTGTCGATTTTGGACATATTCAAGAAACGAAGGTACACCAGGGTAGCGGCACTCAATCTCCTTGTTAACAACAGGTTTCTGAAAGCAAATGATATCTCCATCTTCAATCTGAAAACAAGAAACTCCAGCGTTACCAAAGAGAAAAGAGACTGGGAGATTTTAGTAGATACAAGTGAAACCTTACTTGACACAATCTAAATGAAGTTTTTTTATCCAGGTGCTCGCACATAACACAAGGTTCAAACTTGATTTCCTGTAAATAAGTCCAAAAACTGTTAATAACATACTAAATATAAGGCATGATTTTTTTTAAAAAAGGTTAAGAGGCACAAGCAGCAACAAACCTCAAAAAGTTCTATTTCTTCATCGGGAGCAAAACCAGCCATTTCATTAAGTTTTCCAGTTATATCCATAGGCTTACTGGAACTTTTCACCATTAGTCTGCCAACATACCTGGTAGCACAATGTAAAAATAATTATAAAACGAAAAATGAGGTATATCAGATAATCTTAAGAATAAGAAGAAGAAAAAAAGAGAGAGACAAAACGGATAGAAATTTTCTGATCACAGCAAAAAAGGAAGAAAGAACTCATTCTTGCAAAATAATTGTTAATAAGGCTGTGGTAGAAGTCAGAGTGGAAAGAAAGGTGGAGAACAATATTACCTTAATTCTGCTTTCTCGGGGTCATAAAGCTTAAAGAAAAGAAGAATATCTTCTTTTGTTTTTTCAGGAGGAGGAATGGGACGTAAATCCTGGAAATTTCATTATTTTGTAAGACAATTTTAGCTGATATATCCAGCAGAAAGAGACAATGATACTCAACAATTAATCTTTGTAACCAGATTCGTACCAGATGCTCTACTTCCAAAAAGAGCTTTAGTTCAGCAGTATTTGCCTTGTTAGATGCCTCTCTTATTTGTCCAACCTACAAAATCATTTTCAAAGTTAAACACATTCGTATATGAAAAATATAGATTTCTTAGCAAGGAATTTCTACCTTGTTCCTACGTTAGAAAAGAAAAATCATGCATAGAACACAGCAAATTCATTTCAAACAAAGAAACCAAATTCTGGAATATTAACCAAATAACAAGCTCCAAACACGAGGACTAAAAACACTCAAACCGAAGACTCAAATAATTAGATGCAACAGATTATAAAACTGGAAATAAAGAAGCAAAATGATCATATTCTATACTTGGTGTATGACTCTGCTATAAACTTATATCTTTAGCAGAAAGAGGCAAACTACATGAACGAATAGCATTGAGGAGGATTAAACTACCGGTTGTAATTCCTCCTGAGGAGTAAGGGGGCGATTGGGACGATAGGTATGGTTTTGTCGCTTTGCCCAAATCCAGAACCTCTGTAACTGAACAGGTACACCAAATTCTTTGGCCACCTCCTCCTACATCAGCATAAAACTGGAGGTCAGAGATATATAATGTTCAAATTACAAGTACATAAAGAACTTCTTATTTAGAGGACTTTGAAATATCTCATGAAAGTTAAGATCCAATTCTTTGCCTTCCAGGTAGAATCACCAAAAAGACATTTTACAATAGATATAGCTTTTTCCTTTTTGAAAAACAAAAGAAATAAAATATACTCAAGAAGTACCTTAAATTGTTGAAATGGTGTCTGTTTCTGGATCCGAAAACTACGGACTTTGTCATGATCAACAAGATCAAAATATATATCCTTCCCAATCTGTTCCTTAAGGTCTTCATCTCTTGCGACCTTTAATAGTAACGATGATTCATTAGTAACTAGAGCGTGAAAACTGTATTCTAACACAGTTACAAACATATTCTCAGGCCCAATTAAATAGGAAAACGAACCTTAATTATTGTAAATAGATGAGCCTGTGCCTTGTATCTTCTTTTATCTTCCTTCTCTTCTTGTTCTTTCTTCAGCCTCACCTGTCAAGATGTAATGAACTGATTCAGGAAAAAAGACACACATAACAACGGGGAAAATGCCTTCGAATGGTTTACCCTTAAATGTTCTGCAATGTCTTTCTCATCAACGTTGCAGATTATTTTATCTTTGTCACTATCCCGGATATACACAAGCATGTAAGCATTCGAATACTTTGTGAATTTGAAAGGAGGGTTATTGAAACCAGGGTTAGTCTGCGGTAGCTGAAAACACACCAACGAAAATAATTTAGGAAAATAATAAGGTTTGGAGCGCAAAACAGAGATAATATAGCACAAATATGCAACCTCTTCTTCACCACCATATTGCTCCTCCAAAGCCCTTTTCAAATCTTCCTTGGTTACTCGCTCATCATCAAATTTATACCTGAAAAGTAAGCTTTAATTAGTTCATCAGGGGAAAAAGATCTAAAAGAAATACACAGACAAAACTGGTGCATAATAGCCACCTAAAACCAGCATCACGAACCCAAAAAGAAGGGACGAAAAATTATTCACCTCAATTAATGTGTAAAAATAATATCAAGACTGAGAGATACTAACGACTTTAAACATGTTATTTTTCAACAGCTAGAGGGAAGAAGAGATGTGTGACGCTAGTCTTGTACCAGGCGACATGCAAGAATATCAAATATCACAGGCACTTCCAGTCTTCAAACTATGGAGTTGATAACCATAATAACAGTAGTTCTTCATGTACTAAACCTATGAAACATTTTTAAAAATGCAGTGCCCTCAACCTCAAAGCAGAAAAGCAAACTGAAAAAAGCTCAAAATATAACATTCAAGTTTCTATAATTTTATATTATCCAGATATATTACTTACGGCCTATTTTTCATAGTAGGTAAAACACATCTTTCAGGTGAAAGTTTCATAAGTAGATAAAAAAACAGAAGTCACACACCAAGTATCTTAAAACATGATCTGGACAAATTGCTAGAAAAAGAGGCCTTCATAACATCAGACATTACTATATTAGCTTCAGATTCAACTGCGTCTTAGCCCCCGATATATGAAATTTGTTCAGACATATAAAATCATGGATGTTATTTCAATAATAGAAAGATACTTACCACTGATCTGTGAGTGTAGGCCTTATAAAAGCGTAATAGTGCCCACCATGTACTCCTCCACTATGAACTAAGACACTGCAGAAAAGTAAGAGCTAGCATCAAGCAGGGACACGTAGCGGCAACAAAATGAAATGAAAACTTATTTTCGTGTCTTTCACTTTCAAAATTTGCTAATTAATTTTGCACGTACAAGGTAAACCTAAGATACATAATGTAGGTTCCTTGAGAAGATATAGCAGATAATCAAAGAAAAATAAGTCGTGGAAAATCAACAGTGGCATTCTATAGAAAATCTACATATGTGAAGGAAAGCTCCTGTGAAATAATATCCACTACATCTGAAGAGAAAGGTATGATAAGTACCTGTGAAGTGTGTAAAGGTTGCGTACACTCTTGTCAGCATCAGGGGATAGATATTTTCCGTTCTCCCTATCTAGATCCAGTTCGAGCGGAAATTCATACCGATCATTTATCTATCAATAAAAGCTACATCAGCATTCACAAATCAGGGCACTACCAAACGAGAAATTACAATGCATGGTCACAATCACATGTTCACTTCCTAGGCATAGGCAACTTTAAATACTAACCTTCACCATAGTATCCCTCATAAAGTCATATTCGAACCTCTTCAACTGGAGTTGAAGAACAGGTGGAAAGTCGATGAAAAGAACACCTTTTTTTGCATCCTGAAACAATATGCGGAATATTAAACACAAGATAGTACCCAAATAGGCCGGTCGTAACTGACTCAACCATTCCCAGAAAGTAAAAAGAAAAAGGAAATGTGAGAACAACTGACCTGTAACCCATGCCCTTCTGCATGATATTTGTTGTCGCCTTCAAGGCGTTCAACTTCGACATACTTGTCGAATGAAGCATAAACATCCTTGCAGCCTTTGACATCAAGCTGAAGGTCTGCCACAAAATAAAAACATGACCATAAAGTTGGCGCAATATAAGAAGACAACAGAGTGAAAGTGTATTGTACTACATACCGTAAAATGACTCTTTTCGTGTAGATTTGTAATCTACATTTATGCACTCAATATAATTCATATGGTGACCCTCAAATAACTGTTGTATTGTTCCCTCCACAACAGTTCCCTACAAAGAAGACAAAAAAAAAAGCTTAAAACAGCAAACAACCACTGAGAATGATATCCACGCCCAACAGTCGAAAGAAAAAATACCTTCATCTTGTCCTCGAGCTTTTCGCAGAGAACCCGGTTAAGTTCTTGGACATCATGTTGCATGAACGAATCATATGTATCCCATCCAAACGACTTTGTCAACTCTTTTGTGGCAACACTCGTGTCATTATACTGGAGCTTGTAAAACAAACTCTGGAGAGCCAAAGGTATACTTGCCGTGGGAGCATCATTTTCAGTTGTTGGCATGTGGTATACAGCCTACAGACCAAATGCAAAATTCAGTAGTCTTGGTCTACAATTCAGTGAGAACCTGTACTATTTAACAATCTGAAGATGAAAACAAGAATATATCAAACCTTTCTGAAGTATGGTATGTGGTACAGTGTCTGCAGGAGAGAATTCATATAACATGTTGCACCTTGGTTCTTGAGTCCAACAAAACCAGTTTCTTTTTTAGAGTCATATGACCAGTAATCAAGAACCTTACGTACAGCAACTTCAGCTTCAACTAAAACAGTATCATTCACTAAATATCCCCTACTAGGATCATAGAGCTCGCTGAGAGGCATGAATGATGTGAATCCCCAATCGCTTTCTCTTGCATTGAACTGATGCTGCGTCTCTGCGCCGCAAAAAGGAATTATAGTGTTAAAAATTGTATTATCAAAGCTAACTTACAGTTCCATCATAAGAATACCAAGTTCTCTAGAAACTAGGTATATACTTAGAAAAGGGTGCATGATAGGAGTACTGATTTTCATTCTGGGCGTTCAGGTAAATCTTAAGACAGCAATAACATGATTATTTTTCAATCTGTACAAGTTATCTCATCATTCCGACCCAGGGTTCAAACTTTCGTAGATAATAATTTCCCTGAGCAGAGAATTATATGCACATACATGCAGTCAGAATCCTGGTTTCATATAAACATCATAAATAAAGTACAAGTACCCTTTCTAATTGTATATCTGCTGTGGATTTGGTTGACTACAGCCAGACTGAACTGTGCGTATCTGCTCCAACCGTACGGCAAACTCGCAGCATCAGAAACATCCAAATACATGGACAAATGGTCGACATTGTTCCCTTTCGGGAAAATCAATATACGCCTACATAAGCAAAAAATCCAAACAGTGTCAACCAACCAAAACAAAAACTGGACAAAAAATGACAACAAGTAAGTAAACTACAAAAGCCAATTACCATTTGTAACCTCCAACAACAAAAACATCGGAGTAATGCTTCCGAGTGTTCTGCCTAGAAAAATTCGAGACCGTCCACGTGAACTTCAGAGTAGGAGGATCCTCAGCAGGCTGGTTCTCCACAGTACTTGCAGCAGTCTCAGTTTGGGAAACTACAAATGCAACAACATCAGCCAAAAAATGTCAAAACCCTAACCACAGTAAACCATCAATCTCTACACTCTAACATCCGCAAGCTCTATCTAATCAGATCAAAATCATAAGCATATAATCAACGAATCAAATTGAATTAGACCTTCCATAGGTTGAGCAGGAGGAGCTTCGACTAAATCCGAATGCGGCACGAGCATCTCCTCATCTTCTTGCTGCTGCGAATCACAAACCATAACCACAAAATGAAACTTCTCACCCCAAAAAAAAGCCCTAATCTCATCCTCCGACGATCAAAAACCGAACAATCGTCAAAAAAAAAAAAAAAAAAAAANNAAAAAAAAAAAAAAAAATCACTAAACTAACACACCACAAACTAATACTGAATGAATCAACCTCTTAAAATTCAAATCAAATCCAGAAAAAGAACCAAAAAAAAAAACAATCAGAAGAAGCAGATTCAAAAAGCGGTGAAGAACGAATTGAGAGAGAAGATAAAGGAATCGGAAATTACATCAACGGGAGGCGGAGTCATCATAGTCATTGGCCGGAGAAAGGTTTTTGACGGTGGGGGGAGATCGACGAGACGATTACAGAGAGGAAATAATCAAAGTGACTTAGCGAGATATACAATCGCTCTATTTTTTTTTGTTACTCTTTTTCTTTTGGTTTCGATATGATAATTTCGAGAAACTACGGGGGTAATATGGTAATTTTGTGAAGACCATAAACTTCAGATTTATAAATTCTACGAGGTTGGGTTGTTTGTGAAGAGACAGACGAATGAGAGAGTGACACGTTAAAGGCTTTAGGATGCTGCTCCTGTCATAACAAAAACTCGAGACGTGGCTCCTTGGAAGATTAGATTTTCTCACCTGACGTCGTGGGATTTTTTAAACTTCCCTTTTTTTAAAAAAAAGATTAGTTTTGTGTTATTAAAATGCTATTAATTTTGCTTTAAAATTTCCTATATATGTAAAATTTAGTATGTTTTTTATTAACATGAAAAAGAGTTTGTGGAACACTAAAGTTACATGTAGTTTTCATTTTGCATATTGCTTTTATAGCAAAAAGACGAGATGGCAATAGAAAAAAAAAAAGTTGGTTTCAAAAAAAAAAATTAAAAAAAAAATAAATAAAAAAGTAGATCAACTGAATTTAATTTATTTTTAAGGAAAGTATAAACGATAGTAAGATTAGTAGTGTTTGTCATTTTAGAATTTTGACAGGTGTTGACAAACAAAAGTTTGAGTGTAGTACGTTCTCTAAGTTTGGGCTTTTGGCAAACTGGGCTTTTTGAGAGGGTGAGAAAGTCTGAACATGTATTTATTTTGTAATCACTAAAATTGTCATTTACAAGATAATTCGTAATTTGTTCGCTAAAAGTTCCAGAGAGCAAGAGTTAAGTAAATGAGTTCAAGCATTTTTTGGTAAGAAAATATTTAAAAGCTTGTGTTTAAAATTTTGGTTTGCCGCGAATAGTGTTAGAACTTTGCAAACATATTAGGGAATATATTACACATCGGAAAATTAGACCGAAATCTTTAATAATATATAAATAGACGATAATATGATATTTTTCACCTTGTACCGAATGGTCAAGATCTCCACATATTTCTTTTTGGAATATTTTCTAAAAACTACTTATTGGGGTTGAACTTGATTTATTTATTAGATAGACTTGTCTAAGTTTTCGATGTGAAACTATTGATAATTGATAATTTATTTACAATTCGTATGCACTATAGCAGCCAATGTTTAGCTCAGGAATTGAGTGATCACAAGGGCCAGGCACACCTGTTCCTTCCACTTAACTCCATAGAACCATACGAATTTTAGAAGACCATGAACATTTTTGTACTGTTTAATTAAGTACTAGATGATCTACACATACTATGTCAAGACAATAGTTTAATACACATAATACATGACAAGCCCAAGTCTCATAGGCCAATGACCATGGGTAGTGACAAAGGTCATATTGTGTAAGGACCGGGCCTAAGTAATGTTTATGTAACAAAAAAAGCTTTTGTGTTTCATGTCAAAAGTGTACATGAGATGGAAGTAGAAAAAACACTTTGGTAGAAGCTTGTTTGAGAAATGGGTTATATTTTGAGTTATGTCTAGAACTCTCTTTTTCCTCTTCCTGCTTTGCGTTTGCTTCAGTGGAGTGGTGGGAATGATGATCACTCTAGTTAATGACAAAACATATCCTTATGTAACAAAACCTCAGTGTATATAAATTATAGTAAACTGAAATTTTTATCAATTTATGGGTTTATCTGTTTCTTTATTTTCTCTATATAGAGCTCAACATCTCCATCATCATTATCAAATATGGAGCTAAGATTAGGTTAAACTCACGTCATTATACTTTATTTTTCCAAGCTATCTACTCTTTTGTCTCATTTTGTGAGATGTGACTTTCGAACAATACATTTATAAATTTTTCTAAGTAGAGATTGAGATCAAAGTCTAAATAGAGGAAAATGTTAGACTTACTAGATAAATCGACGTGGACAAGTCACCATTCTTTGCGTCCCTTTTACTTTCATCTTCACCCCGACCAAACTTTGAATTTCAATACCATATGTTTTCATAAAATTTTGAAAAATTCAAAGTGTTTTCACTTTTATCAAATTAAGATAAATTTGGATTTGTTTTTCTAGTCTTTATTATGTTGGATATTACCATATTGGATCACTTCTCAAGAGAACACTTGTTGAACTGAAGTTACACTTCTTGAATTATTAGACCGTACAAGCAAGAACTATATTATTCATTAAATAGTGTTAAATTTATAACTGAATTTCTATATATGTGTGTTTCACTTTATCAAAATAAATATAATTTTTGTTCTTCTAGTCTTTATTATGTTGGATTGGATCACTTCCCAAGAGAACACTTGTTGAACTGAAGTTACACTTCTTGAATTAGACCGTGCAAGCCCGAACTATAGTATTCATAAATAGTTTTAAATAATATTAACACAATTGATGTAATAATAATAATTGTTTTTATTTAAAAAGTTATAATTGAATTCCTGTATATATTTGCCGTTTTTTCAACTTTATATAATTGTGAATTTGAAACACAAAATTGATGTACAGAGCAGTTTTGGTTAGGTAGAAACTTCCTTTCCACAATATATTATATACTATTTGGAGATTCCAATTCATTTCATGTGAGATGAGGAAATTTCTTATAAGATAATGTGGACCCTAATCACACACTACACAAATCTCAGTAAAATAGAAACAATAGATCCCCAATACCATGCTAAAACAAAAAATGTATATAGCCAATAGTTTAACTAGTAAAAATTTAAGTAAAAACTAAAGTCACATGTTTAAATGATTCTTAAAACAAGATCATATAAGATGTTCTGATCCAACGACTGAAGATATATGAATCTAGAACTGAAACCTCTTAGTTTTTTTTTTTTTTTTAAATTCCAATACGAGGATATATAATTACTATAACTTAAACCTAACTCAAATCTTGATGTCTAATATCACACAGTAATGATTTTAACAGGTGTTTACACTTTTAATTCCTTTTGTGGGGTTGGAAAATCACATTCAACTATCCTAAGAAAAGAAGAAAATTAAATATAAGAAACACAAGAAGTACTCGTAACATAAAAAACTCAAAAGAGGTTAGAGAAAGAAAGGTGGTGACGACTTATGCCTATCTAACCTTTTTTCCACTAAGAGAGAGAGAAATATCAGAAAAATATATATATATATAACAATAATTAACAAACAATGAAAAAGAAAGGTGAACAAGACGCACTAAGGCTATAAGCTGCTTAAGCACAAAGGGAGAGAAAGAAAGAAGCCAAAAGAAAAGAAAAAAAAGACAAGAGAGAAAAATGCAGAGATTAGCTCCATTGATGGAAGAACCAATGGATCAAGAAGAACAAGAAGATGACAAAGGAGGAAGAAGATCGAAAAGATCGAATTCGTGGAAGAAATGGATAAAGACACAATTACAATTCATGGTGTTTCACAAGAAACCAGATATGAAAGTTCTTCTAAGTGTTATGGGTTGTCCTCTCTTCCCTGTCCCTCCTCTCCCCAAAATCTCTCTACAACAGGTATTTATACTCCGGTTTTCGACATTTTTATACGTATATGAAATTCATCTATTTCTACTAACCATATAAAATGTTTTAGTTAGTATCATTTAATTGGATATATGAATTTTTTGTATATATTTTGGTCATGTCTTTTCGACTATTACTTGACACAGTATAAGTGGTATGTAGTATATCTTTCAATGGAAATGATATATTTTTTCTGTTTGATTTTTTAGAGATTATATTTCATAAAATTTATTGGTTTGCTTATATATTAATATATAGTATATAGTCGTTCTGATTTTTTCAGTCTAATTTAAACAACTAAGAATATATGCTGCTAGGTGGATTTCCTATGAAAAGCTAGCTATATTGTTGTCTACTTATAGACTTTTTATTTGTCAAAAGATTTCATGATAGACGTGAGTTTTGCCAAAATCCGTGGACAATATATAAGTCAGTGTCACATAACAAGAGATTCAACTTCTTTGGTGTATAATAAGCGTACACAAAAACAAAAACAAAAACAAAATACATGAGGAAATAAAATAAAATAATAAGAAGAAGAGTCAATGCAAAAGTCTATCACGAGATCCACAAATAATTATTCCTTTATGAGGAGCTTTTCAGATCTGAATTCTGTAATTTGTATTTCTTATTTTATTTTGTATTCAGTAAAAAAACATCATATGTACTATAAGTCTATAAAGATATATAAATTATGATAATCTTGTGATATTCAAACTTCTGGAAGTACATATTCTATTTTCAAACGTTTTATCATTGAAAATTTTATTTTTTAGAGAACAACTATACACTTTTTTTTTTTTTAATAACTAAGAGATTTTCGACCGAGATATATATATTTCTTTGGATCTGTTCCGGAACATATTATATAGTCATATCTCAGTAAGGCAAGAACAACTCGAACCTGTAACGACTTTGCCGAGTATACTTTTTTCCATTGTGTTAATATACTTTACCACATGATCTCATTGATAGAGAGAAGATAAAAAATTCAGATAATCCATGCTTATATATGTGCATATAAATTATACTAATCTAAGATTATATCATTATGGTTTAAGGTATCATCATCAGCACAATACATAATACAACATTTTGCCGCAGCAACGGGATGCAAGAAGCTAGCTGGAGGAATTAAAAACACTTTTGTCACAGGAAAAATTACAATGACTATGGTGAATGATGATACTGGATCCACCACAGTTGGTAGTGCTTCGTCTGTCTCTCATAAAGGATGTTTTGTAATGTGGCAAATGCTACCGGAAAAATGGCTTATCGAGCTAGTTGGTGGTGGCCATAAGATTTCAGCTGGAAGTGATGGAGTAGTTACTTGGCGTTATACACCGTGGCTCGGTGACCACGCTGCTAAAGGTGCTATACGGCCTCTGCGCCGTGCTTTACAAGTAAGTATATATTTTCCCATTCCAAAATAATAGTTTTTTTTTTTTTTTTTGCATTTCACACATACTAAGTCTTTTAAAACGTTTGTTATAAGAGTATTGACTTTTAATATGAATATATTCAAAAAAAAATTCAATCGATACTATTTCAATAAATTCAAAGTTTTCATTCCATTTTCCTTTTTTTTGAATTTCTACAAAAATATTACCATTAAATGATATAAATAAAAAGATTAAAATCTATTTTTATGAAACACATTTGTTTTTTTTCCGAAAATTTTGTCTTTTGAAAACGGAAGAAATATTTCATCTATTTACATCAATGATTTTGGGTTCATTTATATATAAAAACTAGATCTCTCTTCTTCTTTTTAATAGACTTAAATATTTTGAGAAATTGTAGTGACAAGCTTCTCAAGATTTGAAGTAAATCAAAATATTGTACTAGAAAAGCTGAAACACACATAATTGTATATTGAAAAATTTACTTTAGGCAAAAAAGAGACATGTTATTGGATCTGACATTCTACTTTGGGGGGATGCTTTAGCTTTCTATTTAGAATAGCCTTAATCACATGCTACTAATTGACTTTATCATGGGTTTTATAAAAAAATGGATTTAAACTTTTAAAGATTGGAACTTGGAACTTGTAAGAGAGATTCAAAGTTGATATTAGTTAATCCCAACTTTACACAATTATTAGATTTTTGGGATATAAACATCATGTTGTTAGTGGTCCCCTTTAGATCACAATGTTAAACTACAGACTTTCTCACATATGGGTCTTAGATTAAAATATTTACACTAACTACAGAGGTTTATGTTTGTCTTGATTCATGTATTTTGTCATCTATGTCGGGTATTTTTCTGTTTGTTCTCTGGTTGTGGTCCAAAGTTCTGTGTGAAAGGGCAACATGATTACAAATCTAAATCCAAATCTGAGAGTAATAATCAAACTGGACCCAATGTATCAATTACAATGGAAAGTTTCCTATGTTAGTTATAATTGATCTTAGTTAAAACATGTGATACTTGAATTTTATTGTAGATATTCAATGTGGGTTCTTAGGATTAATAGTTGTTATAAATGTTTGGTCCTGGTACTCTCTATAGATAAACAATATGGATTTGATAATAATAAATGTACTTCTAAATGGGGGTTGTTGATCTGAACACACAATTAGGGGTTGGATCCTCTAACAATATCATCAGTATTTTCATCGGCACAATTCGTTGGAGAGAAAGAAATCAATGGAAAGGATTGTTTCGTTCTCAAATTATCGACCGACCAAAATGATTTATCACAACGCAGCGACTCTTCGGCTGAGATGATCAAACATGTGGCTTCCGGTTACTTCAGCCAGAAAAGTGGCCTCTTAGTTTGCCTTGAAGACTCTTCCTTAACCAGGTACATAACAACACTTGGCTATTTATATTTTGGCATGGTCAGGACTTATGTTAAGGCAAACCTAAACCATGGTTCAATTTTTTGATTGGATTCACATTATATTTTAAATTTTGTCTAGTAATATATACTTTAAAATTGTACTTTTGGACTTTACTTGCCATTTAAAAAATGTAGTGGATGAGATTTGAGCTATATTTTTTACTAATGGAGCTAGTCCCAAGCTACTAGGATGACTATTATTGGTTTGTAATATGTAGGATTCAGCTACCGGGAACTCTTCCAACATATTGGGAGACTTCAATGTGGTCATGGATGGAAGATTACCGAGCAATCGAAGGTAGTGAAGTGGTAATTGCACATTCAGGTAGAACCGATGTGTTGATATCAAGATTTGGAGAAACTCTCAAAGGAGGGATCTCCGTGACTCGAATGGAAGAGAGATGGACAATAGATGATGTTGCATTTGATGTGCCTGGTCTCTCTGCCGATTTTTTCATTCCTCCTAAGGAAATGAAAATGGATTTTCACCAACAAGATGGTGTCAAACATTTTCCAAACTTGTTAGATGAGAGGCAACCATTGTAATATTAAACTTCCACAAAACTTAAATAGAAAAACTGTACAAGGATGTTTTGCTTCAAAGTATAATTCAACTATGTTCATAGAAAAAAAAAATTCAGACATGGACATAATACCCAAACCGAACAGACCAAAAATGGCAGTTGGGATTCAGGCATATTAACTTTTGTAACGTTTATTGATTATTGAAATTACGGGTATAATTTCGGTTCATGAATTACTCAAAAACTATCTTCATATAAAAAAACCAGAAATGGAATCAAATTTAATCTAATTTATTAAATTTCATCGATATCAAAGTATATATTGTTTTCGTCGGATTTTTAATAAAACTGAACAAAATATACTCTAACGAAAACCGAACCACCCTAAATCATCACTAAATCAAAACACCATATAAATTTCTAATATAATTCAGTCTTCACAAATATTAATAACCGAATTCTGTTCAATTTTAGTTAAGTACCTAATTTCACATATCCAAACATTATCCGAAATTCGAAATGTCTGATCTGAACCGAACCGTACTAAACCGATATCCTCTCTGCTTGCTTCTGAAAACGACTGTGAAAGCAAATTTGAAGCAAACAAAAAAGAAAATGTCGCGAGTTGCATTAAGTCGTTATAGCCGTTACCTCTCGCGCCTTAAACCTCTGCACTATCCCAATAAACCATTGACGCCTTCACTTTTCTCTTCTTCGAATCGAGATGGTTCTGTTTCTGATCCGGGTCGGCCACCGATCCGGGTCGGACTCACCGAATCAGCGGGTCGAGCTGTGTTCGCGACTCGTAGAATCGGTGCTGGAGATCTTATACATACGGCTAAACCCGTCGTAGCTTGTCCTTCATTTGATTCAGTCGACTCTGTTTGTTATCTTTGTCTGAAGAAACTAATGGGTTCTGCTAAATTTGAAGATCGTGGTGTCTTTTACTGTAGCCAAGAGTGTCGAGAAAACGCAAAGGTCGTGTTTTTTGGACGTTTGATATGTCTCTTTTGTGTTATTGAATTGGTTTGGTGCTTGTGCTTGTGTTTGGTGTTGTGTGAAGTAATGCTTACAAGGTGTATGACGAAATGCGTCAGTGGGAAAAAATTTAATTTTTCTCTTTTTTGTTTTGTTTTTTTACTGTAAAGATGAATTATGGAATTTGATTTTTTGATGAATTTCAGGGTTTTTATGATGTGGAGACAAGAGCAGATTGGTCAAGTTTTGTTGATTNATGGGAAATTTTTTAAATTGTTTTTGTTTTTATACTCTAATTGCAGGGTTTTTATGATGTGGAGACAAGAGCAGATTGGTCAAGTTTTGTTGATTATTGTAGGTATGATAACACTCGACCTTGTCTTTCTCGTTTCTTTGCTTTTTGCATATGTGCATATATACTTTTAATGTATATCTCTCAGTTTCGACGTTATTCAAGTTGTTCAATGTTTATCCACGTGAAGACTAGTATGCATTTGGGTTGAATGAATCTGTTTACTAATGCTGTTCTCGTTGAGCGGTCTAGTACTTTTTTTATTTCTATAGTAGTTTCAGTGGAACAAGGATAAGACTGAGGAAGTAGTATCTTGAGATTTCCACTAGTCTGTTTTGCTTATGCAAAGGCTAGATGATGATTCTCTAAATCTTTTATCTGGTAATTACTAGGATAGGATACACACAGTACTATTAAGATCTCTGNCTAATGCTGTTCTCGTTGAGCGGTCTAGTACTTTTTTTATTTCTATAGTAGTTTCAGTGGAACAAGGATAAGACTGAGGAAGTAGTATCTTGAGATTTCCACTAGTCTGTTTTGCTTATGCAAAGGCTAGATGATGATTCTCTAAATCTTTTATCTGGTAATTACTAGGATAGGATACACACAGTACTATTAAGATCTCTGTATTGTCATTGATGATGACTACATTCTATTATCTTTGTGTCAGGACGCACAATTTCAAGTACCCGCTTATGGTCAAGAGGTTGAGTTGTATGGTAATATCAGGTGCTCAGTCTGCTGACTGTCTTGAAATACTTCAACCAGCTGCTTTATCTTCTGAGATGATTTCAAAGGTGAGTATTGAGAATAAAAAAATAATACGCTAATATTAGATTTTGAAATTTTAAAGTCAAAAGACGCAGGGCTGATTCCATGCATATTCAGTTATGCCAACCTTTGGAAGATTTGCATAATTTCTTGGATTTCATTGTTCGTGCATTACACTATGTGAAGATCACTTTGTTTCTGTAGTATTTTCCACAATCTCAAGATGAATTCATTGACCCTACAAAGTGCGTTTTATGCCTGGATAGTCACTGGCTTGTTGTTGTTTTAGATAGAAGACGGTTATGGTTTGCTATGGAATGCCTTCAGAAAGGCAAACTTCAGGGATGACGATGTTGCTTGTATCCTTAGAGCTATATCTTACATCACATCCATATTATCTCCCTGGTTTTCATCTCTTTGCTA
>OVAP01000639.1:0-10114 GCA_900406295.1 Aurinia saxatilis
TTTCAAAGTAAGAAAATGTAAATTAGTGCACTTATGTAGACTTGTTAAATCTAGGTGACCAAGGTTGCCACGCTCAAAATCTGTGTGTTAGATTTGATTCTGTACATGAGATTTGATATGAACAATTAAAAAGCATTCAATACTTGGCATTATCATCAACCAATTATATTCAAATCAATTAAGAATAATTGACATATAGTTTTCCACATATTTGCATATATTATAAAGTTAAATAATACTTGTGTCCAAATATCTACCTGGAAATTTCGAAGCAATCATGACAGAATATCTTGAAACTCACCACTCACATTTCAAAATCCAATGTTTTTTTCCCTCTGACACAAACCAGTGGAATGTTGATGGACATGCTAACCTAATCAACAATATCAACTTTTAGTACGAGTTTTTTTTTTAATTGTCCGTATTATATATTAAAAAAAACCAACTATCCACCAATTATATACATCCTAGCAGAATAATATCAATAAATAAAACTCTAGTTATTACTTTCATTCATGACTTGGAATTTTCAATCACCATTATATAAGTAATTAGCCAAACCAGCCACCGTAAGACTACAAATTAAACACCAAAGAAGAGAAGTTTAAAAAAAAGAAGAAGAAAGATAAGTACTAGCTCTTTGGTCTCTGTCTCAACAAAGAAAACTGGGAAACTAAAAAAAGATAGAAACCCTAGAAACTTATAAAAGTGGTATTACAAACATGTGATGAGCATAAAACTTTAATAACATTATTATTTATTAATGATCTTTCTAGACCAAAGGAGTGTTGAGTAAACCATTATGCCAAGATGAAGCCAACCCATTCCAGGTTTCCTTACCGGGTTCAATCTCCGGTACAGCTCCGGTAGAATCTCCGGTCATCTGCCATGGAAATCCCCATAAAACCTTGCTTTGATTCTCTGAGACATTGTTGTTGTTGTTATTGTTCACATTCTCTTGCTTTCTCTCGTTTCCCTCCAAAGACATCCCCAAAGATGAAGAATTAATCTTGTTATCGTTTCCACTTCCGGACATGAACCCATAACACAAGCTACTACTATTGTTGAAATGACCGTTTTGACCTCCAAAGATCCCTCCGTCATTCATTGAGTTTCCATAAATAGAAAGATCACCTCCAAACCCAAAAGAAGCCAGAGCCTGAGTAGAGGAGTGCTTGTTGTGAAGAGAAGCGAAAGCGAGATTAAGATCAATGGAGTCATAACCAANGACATTGTTGTTGTTGTTATTGTTCACATTCTCTTGCTTTCTCTCGTTTCCCTCCAAAGACATCCCCAAAGATGAATTAATCTTGCTATCGTTTCCACTTCCAGACATGAACCCATAACACAAGCTACTACTATTGTTGAAATGACCGTTTTGACCTCCAAAGATCCCTCCGTCATTCATTGAGTTTCCATAAATAGAAAGATCACCTCCAAACCCAAAAGAAGCCAGAGCCTGAGTAGAGGAGTGCTTGTTGTGAAGAGAAGCGAAAGCGAGATTAAGATCAATGGAGTCATAACCAAAAGATGATGATGGCATTCCAGTAATTAGAGGGTTGTGAAGAGGATCATTATGGAAACCAAGAGGCTTGTTGTTGTTGTTGTTGTTATTATTGTTCTTGGAGAAAGGTGAGGAAGAAGAAGATCGTTTGTTTCGACGACAACCACCACCTACGGGGACATTACGAAGTGTACCACCTTTGGTCCAATATCTCCGACAAGATTTGCAGAAGTAACGAGGTTGAGAGAGACTGTAGTTGTTGTAGTAACAGAACTTTGTGTTTGGAGATTCACATCTTGGACATAACTGTGCTTCACCAACTGGTCCTCCTGATTCTCCTCTTCCTAGCTTCTTCTTCATCTCTTCTTGATCCATTTTCTTGTTACTGTTGTTGTTGTTGCTACCTTTTGTTGAGCTTACCAATATTGTTTCAAGTGTCTCGTTTGAAATTTCCTACGCATTCAAACAGTAATTGATGACGTCTGAATATTACTGAATTTTTCTTGTTATAACCGACTCTTTCACCGACCATGATTCTTTTTTTTTTTTTTTGATAACTAACCGACCATGACTCTTGTTATCACATTTGTCTATAACTCTATATGTACTAGGAAAAGATTTTTGTTTTTAAGATATAGGTCTTGAAGAATTTTTGAATTTTTTAGTAGAATTTGAGAGAGAGAAAAAATCAAAACAAGATTTGAAATAACATATATTTTTCCAATTTGGAAGATGGAAGAATAAAGAGAGCTTAATATTCGAAGAAGACAAAAGAAACATTAAAGAACAAGAAATTACCTGTTGAGGATCCATTCATGCAACAAAGGACTGAAGCAACGATTACTTAGTTTTGTAGTAATAATTAGCAATTATGGTTTGTTATTTTGCTCAAACTCTCAAAGAACCAGAGAGAGAGAAAGAGAGTTTGGAGAAAAGTGGTGAGTAAGAGATGAATAAAGGAGGAGGAGAGCACGATTCTTTATATATATAAAGCAAAACTGATGAAGTGTGTCATTTCTTAAAATATGGTTTAATTTTTCTTTTACTCATAATTCAAATTGGTTATTCTATTTGTTCTGTATATATCTACTTGTTTTTCTTCTTTTTTCTATTGGCATTTTTCACATTTTAGTAGACAAATTTCTGGGAAAGTCTTCAACCATACACGTTAACTCATGGTTTTGGTGATAGTATTTTTTTCATTCAACATAGTAAGACAAAAAAGAAGTTATATGCTTACAAGATATACGAAATATAGAAATGTAATCAAATATGATAAATGAGTCATACTCCCAAAATTAGATAATTAAGAATTATCAGATAGGTGAAAATCGAAAAAATATTTCCATTTTACATAAAAATGTGAAAACATAAAAAAAAAATTCATATATTAAACGATGAGGACTTATAGGTATGGATTGTGACAATATTATTATTTTGCCACCGTCTAGATTCAATCCAATATAATACATAGTTATTGTTGACAATAAAAATATATAATTAATTGAATTCTTCCTTCTAACAAAAAGTATGTTAAAATATTTTGAATATGTTATAATACATGTATATATATACACATAAACTAAGAAATACTTAGAATAGTCTCTATGCATGTGTATGTACCTTACCACTCAGATAAATAATGCATACGAAATTTTCAAAGTCTATATCTGCTCACCTCCAAATTATTCTAACACTAGCTATGACAAATGAATGGTGTTGGTTAATACAATTTGGTCGTACACATACATATATACGTATATTGTGTACATAGAAGTCAAGAAGACCGAATCTGGCGTGGGTTCAACACTATACATGTGGACCCTGCCACACCAATAGCCACCATCGCCATCAACCAACCCCAACCCCATTTGTACCATTCTCATTTCAAATTCCATTTGTACCATTTTTTCTATGTCCATATGTATTTGTTTAATTAGGTTTACGCGTATATGTAAGTATAGTTTATTTTCTACACGCATATGAATATATTTTTCTAAAAGAATATGGACAAACTTAACCCTAGGTTCGAGTATTTTAATAAGAAGCTTAAGGTTAGTCGATAAAAATACATTTATAGCCTACTAAAATTATTTTGTAAACCAAAGAATTAAGATTATGAATGTAGTAACATGTTAAGCAGGATGAATCAAATGAATGGAGTAACATGTTAGAAAAATTTCGTCCATATGGTTTCAGACTATCATAAGCACAATCTTAAAAGGTTTTAAACAATTCTAGGTAATCTCATACGACTCTAGATGAATATGTACGATTGTTATTTACTTTTTGCATCTTTTAGTCGTTTCCATCCAGTTAAATTTATAATTTTGAACTTCATATAAACACATGTATAAAGTGAAATAAGACTGTTGCTTGCTGTGTCTATCAAAGGAAAAAGGAATCGGATGCGGCGCGGCTGTACAACTATACGGTCCTCGTCGCGTAGCGTGTGGGGTCTAATTTGTTAGGAAAACACACAGAATTGAGTTAGATGTTGATTGATTCATTCCTAATTTTCATCTTATTATATGTCTTTTCCCTTTAAATTTTTGGTTGTTTATTTATCTTAACCTTTTTTACATGGTAACTATAAAATTTCTTAGGTCACATATATAAAAATAACAGTATGCAGAATTACAGGTATTGGTGCTCTACTTATTATTTGTTTCATGAGTCACTGACGTTAGTGGCTTTGTTGTTTATTCTTTTCTTCTCTTAGAAGTTAAGAGGTACTCCTCCCAGCATAAATTATTGAAATTTCGATCATAACGTTCTTGTTTCATGATCCGCAATTATTTTTATCTGGCCATTATTGAATAATATTAGCATCCGCTGCACGAAATAAAATTAATTTGTTTCAATGTACGACTACAAAATTCGATTATTGGTAGTTAAAATGATAGAACTTCAAGATGGATATTATGCCACATCGTTTTACAATTTACCCGTATGAAGTTAGTTATATATGTGAGCTTTGAACCTTTGTTTTTTCCCTCTTATAAACGTTTTAGCAATTGGCCAAAAATTATATTTTAACAGTTGCGTGTGTTAATGTCGTTACTATATCACTATCTATACTTGAGTCAAACATAATACATATTTGATAATCAGTTATCTGTTGATATAAAAACACCGTGGAAATCAGTTGCGAAGTTATGTTATCGGCAAATCACTGCTAAAAAAATAACAGCAAAATTATCATTACCGTTTGTGATGAACATATATAACCATACACAATAAGCTTTCATTCTAGTTTTTTTGGTTTTGTTTTGTAACATACACCAATTTATAACAGAAGATTTGGATTTGTATATAGTTTCTTAAGTTTCGAAAGTGCAATTGACACACACAACAATGTTTTTTCATCTAAAGAGTTTTGGCAAAAAAAAAAAGACCACAATTGTTTTATGTAATGTACTAGCAAATAATTAAGAACATGGGGGTCAAAAAAGCTAATTAGCAAGAAAGTAAGAGTGATGATGTATGGAGGAGGAGTGGGGTCGACGATGGATCCGATACAGAAGATTATGGGGCTGCTCCTTGCCACCATCCAATTCTTTCCTAACACCACACACGTTACTTGAGATATGGTGAAATATTGTCCTAATCTATAACAAAAACATATAAATACTATATCAGAGAGAAAATAAGAAAGTGAAGGACAATAATATCTACACTCTATGTTACATATGGATTAAAAATAACTAAACCACGCTGTGAAATATGAATTAACATATTGTTAATTAGCAATTTTGGATCAAACGAATTATAATTATAAATCTACCTACCTGTATTGTTAAAAGTAGAATTTTAATTGGATATAACTAGATAAATGACGTTCGGGTTTGCAATAATTTAAAGATGTTTCTCCTTTTTTATAGCTAGACAACTAGTAGATCTAACACCGGATTAGTGGTTTGCATGTGCTCTACGATGATCCAAATTCTATCGACCAAAAGTGGTGACATCGGATAGGTATTAGCCACATCCTTTAGGTAATTATAATAATAATTTTATGCCCTTTTTTTTAATCATTTAGATTAGTAAACAAACGAAAAATACAAAAAAACAATAAATTAAAATCATAAAAACTATAATATTATAAGTCTAAATAAAACTATTTAGATATTACCGAACCGATCATAAAAAAAAATTTGAAACAAAGAGTCCAAATAATTTTCTGACTTTTGATTTTTTGAATCTTGTATTTTTGTTTTGTAAAATCTTCTAACTGAAAAAAATAAGTCACAACAAAGAAAAATCGAGGATAAAAATTTCAACCATAAACTCTATCTCCATAATAATTATATGGAAAAGAGAATATAAACCCCAAACTACCAGAAAAAATCATAAATCCAAATCTACCAGGAGAAATTACACACCACACGATATAACTGAAAAAGATAACACCGATAGAAGATAAAAAAACAAAAAACGAAATCTCTCTGATAGCAGTTAAAATATGCCAACTACCAAAAAAATAAAAAATATTTTTTTAAAAAAGTAGGATTTGTTATAATAATAATATGACTTTATCAGAATAATAAATATAAATAAAGATGAAGAAATTTATACCCGGAATGAATACTGAATAAATAAGAGAGAGAGGAAGAGAGAGATTTCTTTGATGATTGTTATTATCTTTTGTTATCTCAAACGATCGATAATCGATCGTTTATATAGAAAAACAGAAGTTACTGTGCGTGACAGTGGGGTCCACATTTATAATATTAAATACACAAACGACGCGTTTGTTGCCGTCA
This sequence comes from Aurinia saxatilis, assembly GCA_900406295.1. Taxonomy (NCBI): domain Eukaryota; kingdom Viridiplantae; phylum Streptophyta; class Magnoliopsida; order Brassicales; family Brassicaceae; genus Aurinia; species Aurinia saxatilis. The sequence goes on from OVAP01000639.1 coordinate 6,271, forward strand.
TTTTTGACTTTCATAACACTCCCCCTTGGANTGTTTTTTTTTATCAACTTTTACTTCCTACATTTTAAAGCATATGAAGTGTCAAGCGTCAGTTTATTAGAGCCCATTATTACTAACACTTCAGATTACAAATTAAATTCGTCTATCTAGAAAATTGTGTTGTTTTTTTTTTGTTACGAAGAACTTAAATAGTTAGAATATTTAGTTTGTATCATATCAAAGATTAATCACATTTTTTTACTAAACGATCTATCCCGATTATATATTAAACAAATCAAATATTTTTATCAAATCAAATATTTTGCTTACAATAGTTTTGGAACTATCACCAGGAAAAAAAAAACATATATAAAGGATTGACGAGAAATGCCAAAGCCAACAAACCGAAATTCCAACATGAAAATACTGTTAACCTACAGCAATAAGATAACTCTTATTTTATATATATATATATATATATATATATCAGTTAGAAAAAACAGTCGAACATATCTGAATTCTGACATCAATTGGATAATTTGGATTGATACAATTCGACAAGCATCATGTTGGGCGTTTCAGTGACTTCAGCAACAATGAAACCGTAACTAACTAAGTTGCAGGCATGCCAAGGAAAATTGTGTCAGTTGAGTCATGACATAAGTTTTATATATATATTTAAAACATGACCAAAATCAAATTTACAAATTATATTTTATTTGGATCCAACAAAAAAAAGAGAGAAGATCATCATCATCTTCAATCCAATTTGAAAGTTGTCTGAATTGTCTATTAAAACATTTAAATCGTTTTTTGGTGCAACAAAGGTGTCTATATAAATGTGTGAACGGACTTTCTTGGATCCATTTGTATATACTAGAATCCATCTCTACTATTTACTAAAAAGGCATAATGAAAAATTTGCAACTATGATTTACTTTCTATTCAAATTCCAAATTGGTCTTACTTACAAAGACATCTATCTCTGATTCTTGAATATATGTTTTTACTTTTGTCGGCTATTTGGATGTATGTAATTTTCTAAAGTTATTAGTGTGTAATTTATGCAAGAAGACAAAACTGGAAGGGAATTAAAGGGAGAAATAAATAGTAGGGAACTTTGGGGAAAGTCATTTCTTATTCAGTTTTTATAAACTTTGTTTATAAATAAAAAAACTTTATTAGATAGTAAATTTTGTTTTTCAGCAATATGTAACATATACAATAAGAGTTTGTATTTACTTAGTAACATAGTAATGACTCTAACTTAAACCACACTAAACTACATGTCATGATCAAAATTTTATCGAACACATAAAATTTTGGTCCTCAAATTGAGTAGTTCAACTATTCAAACCAAAGATGATAAAGAAAGCTACTGATCACATAGGGATGCATTTTGCTAAGAGTATGAGAAGTCATGAAAATGGGTCCATCTTTGTTTTTTTGACTGGTCAATACATTTGATTGTTTTTGTAATCAAAATTTGCTCTTTTAGTCAAAGAAAACAGTATAATGTTTAGAATAACAACTTGAGTGACATTTTGGGGGATTTTGGAAGAATGGGCCACTCAGTGTTCTCTGAAGTGGGGAAGCAGTTTGGGTGAAGAAAAGAATCTCACACCTTATAATGCGAATGCGAATATGAATATGATATGATGTTTATTTGTGTGTGTGTGTATATGTGCAAATAATGCAAAGGGAATCTCTATGCGTGGATAAGGAAAACAAACATTTCCATCATTATGTTTTTTTTTCTTTTTCATTTGGCTAATTGTTTAGTTTGATGATTGATTTGGAATTTTTGGACACAGCTTAGTATGTTGACTGGTCTTTTTTAATTAGTAACAATTAATTAACACATGATTTAATTTCTCAATTGCCAATTTTATAAGCTAAAGTAGAGATAATATTTAAAATATTTTTCTACCTTGTGGAATATGAATAGGAAAAAAAAAATTGTAATGATGGAACTTATTTTTTCATTTTTTTGGCTAATTGTTTCATTTCATGGTTGATTTGGAATTTTTGGACATAGGTTAAGTATGTTGACGGGTCGTTGTTAATTAATAACAATTAATTAACACATGATCTAAACACCTTTTTACCATTTTATAAGCTAAAGTAGAAATAGTAATAAACATGATTCTCTGCTGGACTATGAATAATAATAAAATTGCAATGATTAATTCAATTTTCATTTTTGGCTAATTTTTTAATCTGATGATTGATTTGGAGTTTTTGGACATTGCTTGGTATGTTGACGGGGGTTTTAATCAGTAATTACACATTATCTAAACAATTTTTTTGTGTTTTCCATCTTTAAAGCTAAAGTAGAAATAATAATAAACATTGTTTTTACTTTGTGGACTATGGATATAAAATAATTAAATTGTAATGATGAAGCTAACTTACAAAAACACAAAATAGTGTACACTATAAGTTAATTCATTTGATGTCTACTTGTCTTTTTACTTTCTGAAGTTAAAACCCAGTTTGCATATTTGAGTTTGGTAGTGACTGATATTTTTTATTATTCGGAGTTTAAGATTATGGATAGAAGAATGGATAAAGCCAGACAGATAAAACATGTTAAGTGGATCAAACGAATTAGATACGGGTCAAGCGGACAAAATATATCAAAATTTACGTGAATAAAATTATTGTTTGATCCGTTTTTGACATATTTTTAAACATAAAAATCTTGAATGAAATGTGAAGAGTAAATGCGGATTGACACGCTTTACATACTCTTGATACGCAAAAAATCCACTCTCTCATTCTCAAGCAGAAATGTTTCTATTTTCTAATTTTCCCCATCATAACAAAGAATTGAGAATTTTATGTAAGGAGCAAATTCACATCAACGTGAGAAATGACAAGAGGTAAAAAATGGTGGGGACTCACAAGGGAGGAAGGATGCATGCAGAATCCAAAGGGATCGAGAGAGAAATATGACAACTGAATGGAACACACAGCCTTTAGATTGTTCAGTCGGTGCGTTTGTGGGTCCCAGTTCACGACAAAGATCGATCGAGACATCGATCTCACACGTGGCGCAATCTCATTACATTTCTACCGACACACGAATATGTTTTGGACTTACGAGGAAAGTAACCAAACCCAACTTGGTCTTATTATTACACACTCAATCCCAGTTTGAATACTGTGGGATATTTTGGCACTCGTAAATATGATTATAAATCTTATGATTTTGTTTGTATTGGAACGATTCACAGACATAAAATCCAGATGATTGCAACGTTGTCCACAATAACTAGTAACGGTTGATTTGTTCTTTTTTTTCTTTACAATTTTGTGTGTTTCAGCTCTTATATAATTCAAAATCCTAATAATATTTTGGATGTGATATATTTTTCTAACGAAAGAAAATCGCGCAATACAAAGCTGAAAATGATCTATTAACTTTGGAATTGTATTCGGATGACCCCATGCATGATACATTTCATCTCTAGTTAAGTGATGGACTCCTGAGTCAACAAGTCTTCTCATGGAGGGCCAAAATCACTGTATCACATATTATAAAAATAAGAAAGCAAAAGCATATTAAAATAACATAATTTGAATATTTTAATCGACGAATAACTATAAATCAAGACGAGTTGGCAAAAATGAACGANTAACTATAAATCAAGACGAGTTGGCAAAAATGAACGAAGAGATCGAATAAAACAAGGCCCTGAATCCTGATAGTAAAGGTTTATTAAACTTTGGGCCAAGTGTTGAAGGCAAACGAACAAACACATGATAATGCATGGCCTTCTTTAAATGACAAAACTCGAGGCCTCTTCAGGAGTCAGGACTTTCGTTCTGTGCATGTGATATAGTTTCGTCACATAAAAAC
>OVAP01000639.1:10135-30263 GCA_900406295.1 Aurinia saxatilis
GAGTCAGGACTTTCGTTCTGTGCATGTGATATAGTTTCGTCACATAAAAACATGTATGTGTGTGTGATATAGTGAACATGCTATAACCAAAAGGTTTCTAAAATCAATGTTTTGGTTTAAGAGCAAGATGATGATCACCAAAAAGTTTTCAAGTGTAAAACCAGTCAACATAGGTGATAACCCATCATCTTAGAGTTGGGATTTAAGGGGTCCTAATAAACGCTAGAAAGAAAGAAAGGTCACGAAGATAGTCTCATAAAGTAGAGTAAATGACATTAAAAGCAGAATAAATCAGCTGGTCTTATTATGATTCAACTAAATGTAACAAAAACAACTTGAACTGAGATTAACTGGATAAGTTGCCAATCACTCTACATCAGCTAGAGTCTTAAAATTATAAACGTAGACAATGTACCAAAGTCGAGCGGTATTACACCACTAGCCAAGGCCAAAACGAGGACGAGAAAAGCATGTCCAATATCGATCGTGAGAGAGAGTTGATAGATTGAGATAACTCCGGCAAGCAAACCAAAACATCCGTGCTAGGGTAATTGAAAGGAACAAAGAACATGATCGATAATATGATGAAAGATATTAGAGATCGGATATATTTTAGATTTGAAGTAGTCGTGTCGGGCTAGTCGAGGAAGAAAAAAGATCTGAGTAGCATCACCACGTACGTAGAGAATCGTGACACCGAATCTGATCGGAGAAGATTTCCAGATATTAACAAACCAAAGCAGGAGAGGATTATGAATGCGTACCAAATCCCNTGAATACATGGATTAACTTATCATTCTTCAGTGTTTTTGATATTCGAATTATAGTTCTTCTTATATATAGGGGACTAGGTACAAAACCTAAAACTCATGGTCATAGGTTCTAACTTCTAATTAAGCTTGGATTTGATCCTGATTATATAATTATAAATATTTATCTATAAGAATTGTTAAAAAAAATGAAATGTTAAGAACTCTGTTTTGATTAAAATAATCACTAACTGTTGAATAATATTAAAATATTATATTTCGATATAGATTAATACAATTTATATAAATGAAATTTAGTTTGATACCAATTTAAATGATTAATTGTTAACACAGCAAAATAATATAATCTTTAATTTTATAAGATATGTATCGACAACTTATATACTAAAAACAGAACAAATTGACACTATAACATATTATAATGTTTTAATTTGTTGTATTTTTTTTTTCTCTACACATATGACTTTTCAGATTTATTTTCTCTTCTCATCTTCTCTATTCATATGTAAAGTATTAAAATAGTCCTGATTGGTAATAATCATGAAATATAGATTCATGTGTTCTCATTTTTTACATGGTGTTTAAATTCATTCCTTTACTGACTGAAAATTATTATTATTATTGCATGAAAACGTATAATTATATTGGTATAATGGTTTTGGCCAACCAAGGAAAATGAAATTTCGACCAAGACTTTAATCCGAAGAAAAGTTCTTTTTATTTTTGTTGCAAATAGAGATGCCAAATTCTCGTATTCTCATGGCAGTTGTCGACGGGAACAAAAACTGAAACCTCCGCTTCTGAGATCTTCGCCGGCGAAACTTTCTTTTTCCAGATCTGATCGGAGATCCTTCTCCATTAGAGTGAAGCAGTAGAAGATGGAGAAGATGGAGGATTTCTTAGATAAGTTGCCACAGATGGATCTGATGCGTTCGGAGAAGATGACGCTTGTTCAGCTTATCATCCCCGTCGAATCCGCTCACCGTTCCATCACTTATCTCGGCGAACTCGGCCTCTTACAGTTTCGCGACGTGAGTGTTGTTAACGAACTCAGATCCGCCTTCTTCTCGTTTACGAATCGATCGTGTAGTCTTTCTTTAGGTGGATTAGGAATCACTCAGGAGATTAGATGTTTGATCTCACAATGTAGGGGTTGATCTGTTTCGACTCATGCGAGTGGCCACATGCTTGGTGAAATTGTTGAATGTTTTCATCGAATTTGGTGGATTTGATACTTGGATTTAGCATTAACGAATCTCCATTGGTGTTGGAAATTGCTTCTTTTAGTTTTTTTTGAATTTGGGATTATGACTGAGGTGATGTTGATTCGAAGAAGCTGACACTCTCTTATCTTTGTTTTCTGTAACAGCTAAATGCAGATAAAAGTCCCTTTCAGAGAACATTTGCTAATCAGGTATCAACTCAACGTTCTTTGTGATATTGCTACATTCAAGCTCTGTTGTATGCGTTTCAGTGGGAAAATTTTACTTGCTATAGATGGATATGTATGAATATAAGGCTTGATACAAACTCTTTAGGACTTTGGTGATTCTTGTTTGAGGATTTAGTCGTGAAGATTTTAGCTTCATTAGAGTGTCCTTAATATGTTTAATGGTGGTTCTTCAACTTTGTTATAAAAACATTCTACAACATTTCTTCATCGGACTTCAGTAATTTTAAACTATATAATCATAGATTGCTTTTGTCCTTTCTTAATGCCCACCCAGGTAGATCTTGTTTACTAGGCCATGATTACACACAGTGACAAACTGTACATATTGATCAGCCGTGAAAATACTGGTTCCATCATATGTTTTCTCTTCATATAATCTTAGTGTTTCTTGTACAGTGTAGGTTCTAAGTTTACTTTTTGCTTTTAAGCTGAGTTATCTCCATAGTTTTAGGAGCTGGATGTATCTTAGAGACTTGGATATATGGGCTGCGCATTACTTGAAGCCTGCATTGAATTATGTTTTTTGTAATGCAGCTCTTACGTGACGATACAAAATCCTATAAACAATTTTATATTCCGTATCAAGTGGTACGTGGTGAAAATTTCACAGGCACAGAGCTGTGCTTATTCAAATTCTTGTGTGCTTTTAACAGGTAAAACGATGCGGTGAGATGTCAAGGAAGCTGCGGTTTTTTAAAGATCAAATTGATAAAGCTGGTCTAAGATGTTCTCCACGCCATGAATTAGAACCGGACATTGAGCTTGGAGATTTAGAGGTCAGAATTCAATTTTCTACTTCTGTTTCCTGCTGAGGAATCCTGGATATCTGTTTTATGACAGTTGTAGTTTTCTTTGTATCTTCAATTGCTTTCTTTGACAGAGACAACTTGCTGATCACGAGCACGAGGTACTGGAAATGAATTCGAACAGTGAAAAGCTTCGGCAGACATATAACGAGCTTCTTGAATTCAAGATAGTTCTTCAAAAGGTAGGTGTATTCGCCTTTGTTTCTCAGATTTATATCCAGTGATTAGGAAATGTTTGTTTTTCTGGTTTTCTCCCGCCAAGCTACCTGGAAATTTCTTGATCGGTTGACAATGCTAGATAGGGAAGTAGCTAAGATGTGCGCTCATCTCCCTCTATTTATGCTTAATTATCTCAGATATTACCTTTTTACTTCTTTTCAGGCAAGTGGTTTTCTTGTCTCGAGTAATGCTCATGCAGTTGGAGAGGAAACAGAACTACATGAAAGTACCTACTCAAATAACGGTTTTATTGAGGCTACCTCTTTACTTGAGCAGGTGACTTCATGTCAAGTTTCCATTTTACTGTTTGTACCTGTAATCTCATAATTATTCTTTCTAAGATATCAATTATTTTTTACACAGCAAATGAATCCTGGACCCTCTAATCAATCAGGATTGAGATTTATTAGCGGAATCATCAACAAAGAAAAACTTCTTAGGTTTGAAAAAATGTTGTTTCGTGCAACAAGAGGCAATATGCTTTTCAACCAAACACCCTCTGATGAGGAGATCATGGACCCTTCAACATCAGAAATGGTGATATTGATCTCTTGTTTTCTTACACGGCATAATCTCCTATCTCCATAATAATCGTGTGCCTTTCAGTGAGAAGCTTATTTACTAACTGGTCTTGTACACGTAGGTGGAGAAAATTGTATTTGTGGTATTTTTTTCTGGGGAGCAAGCAAGGACAAAAATATTGAAAATATGTGAAGCATTTGGTGCAAATTGTTATCCTGTCCCCGAGGATACAACAAAACAGATACAGCTTACGAGAGAAGTAAGTTAAATATTACCAAAGTAGTTCCTTCTATTTTTATTCAGAGAGGATGATTCCAAAATATTTATAGGCTTTTTCCTTTTTTTTGTATCAACGACTTTTTTGAGTTGATTCTTTTTGTTCATATGCTTATGTTGTCTATTTTTGTATCCCAATCATATGCGACTGTAAGTTGCTGTGTCACGCTATGTTATTTCTAGAACATCAATATGTCTGATCCTGATCAGTAATGCTAGTGATGGTTAGTGCATCACACTATGTTGTTCCTAAAATATCAATGTATCTGGTTTATAGGTTTTATCCCGACTCTCTGATCTGGAAGCCACGCTTGATGCTGGGACACGCCATCGGAATAGTGCCCTTAATTCTGTTGGCTATAGCTTGACTCAATGGATGACCACGGTAAAGCACAGCATCTGTGATCAGTTTTTTATTCATATAATTATCTTTCTAATTAAGTATATGAGAGATTGTATGGTCCGTACAGTATGGAACAATCATGATTTAAGCTAGCCTTTTACTGCTAGGTTCGGAGAGAAAAAGCGGTTTATGATACTCTGAATATGCTAAATTTTGATGTAACGAAGAAATGCCTTGTTGGTGAAGGTTGGTGCCCCACATTTGCTAAGACCCAGGTATACTACAACGTTCTTTTTCTCCTTTTTGCATAACCTTCTATTATTTCCTTGCAATTATAATTCATTAACACCCTATGTGCAGATTCATGAGGTCCTGCAGCGAGCTACTTTCGACAGCAATTCACAGGTGGGCGTTATATTTCATGTAATGCAAGCGGTAGAATCACCTCCCACCTATTTCAGGACAAACAAACTTACAAACGCCTTCCAAGAGATTATTGATGCTTACGGGTTAGTTCCACTTTTGAGCATTACCTGGTACCATTATAATGTTCCACGAGCATGAAAAAAAACTCGTTATTAGATGCAAGTATTTGGTCTCATGTTTCCCTTATCGTGCAAACACTATTTTATAAGAATTGCTGTTTTTCTTCATTCTATATTATTTGTTGATTGCATATGTGCCAATTTATTTCCAGTGATCATCATATGTTTGACTTGATGCTTACTTCGCAGTGTTGCAAGATATCAAGAGGCAAACCCTGCAGTTTATTCAGTTGTCACATATCCCTTTTTGTTTGCTGTTATGTTTGGGGATTGGGGTCATGGTCTATGCTTGTTGCTAGGAGCCTTGTATCTTCTTGCTCGTGAAAGAAAGCTCAGTTCGCAGGTATATTGTGCACCCAATTTTTGTTGTAATAGTAATTGAGAAGCCAGTAATACTGGCTTTAAGCCTGAGATGTTTACTTTCTAAATTGAGTAATCCATAACGGAGAGATTTCTTTTGTTTAGTTTAGTGGCTGATATTGAAGTGAGCTTTAGCAATAGTTATGTGGCAGTTTGTTTTGCTCTCATGCTATATGATGCACTTTGCTGTGCTCGCAGAGCCTTCTTGTTTTACAATTGAGAAATACGGTGATTTTAAATTATTTAGAATTGGTATAGACAATACAGCAAGTTGCACTTAGTCTACGTTTTCACTTTAGGAGAAGGCGAACTTGGGATAAAGAACATCTTTGGGGTGAATTTTGTTCACCTATTATGATATCTCTACCTATGTCATATGACTTTTCTGTGTCTTATCTTTACAGAAACTTGGAAGCTTTATGGAGATGCTCTTCGGAGGCCGCTATGTAATCTTACTAATGGCACTTTTTTCAATATACTGTGGGCTTATCTACAATGAGTTTTTCTCTGTTCCTTTCCACATCTTTGGTGCTTCAGCTTACAAATGCAGAGATACAACTTGTAGGTATGTATTATTTTAAAATTGCCGTTTCTTTGGTTAGGAGTCATGTATTTTATTATTATCTCTGGATTTGTTGCTGATATATTATTACTTTTTATTCAGTGATGCTTACACGGTTGGTTTAATCAAGTACCGTGATCCATACCCCTTTGGCGTAGATCCTAGTTGGCGTGGAAGTCGATCAGAACTGCCTTACCTAAACTCTCTTAAGATGAAGATGTCTATTTTGCTGGGAATTGCTCAGATGAATCTGGGACTAATATTAAGTTTCTTCAACGCTCGCTTCTTCAGCTCTTCATTGGACATAAAGTTCGTCTTATGTTTCGTTTTATTCTCCCAGGCTTCTGAAATCTTTCCTGTTTTTAAGACCACAAGGATGGCTTATGTATTTGTACTGTGTCATCATCAGGTATCAGTTTGTGCCTCAGATGATATTTCTTAACAGTCTATTCGGATACCTATCACTGCTTATCATCATCAAGTGGTGCACTGGATCTCAAGCAGACTTGTATCATGTGATGATCTACATGTTTCTGAGTCCCACTGAAGAACTTGGTGAAAATGAGTTGTTCTGGGGTCAACGTCCACTTCAGGTACAGTTTCCTCCTTTTTGTTATATTCAACGCTGCATAAGTTCTTCTTCCATGGTCACTCCTCTTGACACACAAGATTCTATTCCGCAGATTCTGTTATTGCTTATGGCATTCATTGCTGTTCCTTGGATGCTTTTTCCAAAACCCTTTGCCCTGAGGAAAATTCACATGGAGGTATACCAGCTTTCAGTGTGTCTGTTTTATTTACTTTTCTTTTTTGGGGATCTGGCTTATCAATGGATGTAACTTTGTTTCTAGAGATTTCAAGGTCGCACTTATGGCGTTCTTGGCACTTCTGAGGTGGATCTCGATGTAGAACCAGACTCTGCTAGAGGCCATCACGAAGAAGAGTTTAACTTCAGCGAGATTTTTGTACATCAATTGATTCACTCCATAGAATTCGTTCTAGGTGCAGTTTCTAATACAGCTTCTTATCTTCGTCTTTGGGCTCTTAGGTATGTTACCGACGTCTACAAATAACTAATTGATATTGCCCATTTCTTTCTTATGTAGTCTCTGACATTTAATTTTGGCGTTACAGTTTGGCTCATTCGGAATTGTCGACAGTCTTTTATGAGAAAGTTCTTCTTCTCGCTTGGGGGTGAGTAGTTTTTATTGAAGCAAACAAATAAGCAAAGCCAAAGGGAGTTGACAGAATTCAGAACGACCAGCTAAAGTGTGTCAAAGACACTGGTTCAGCCTGAAGCTTCTACTCAGACGTCCAAAACGCAGCATATTGGTCAACCAAAACCAACACGTTCGATTAATGTGCTACGGTTTGGACTTCTGTGTAGAAGCTTATGTCTGATCAGTGTCTTTGACGCACTTGGCTTTTATTTCTGAATTTTCTCAACTCCCTTTGGCTTTGTTCTTTGGTTGCTTGAGTAGTATTTTTACACTTGAGTTCTCACATTTATATGCTCTTTTCTCTTCATTTTTAAACTGATACAATTCAATTGCAAACAGGTACGAGAACATTTTGGTCCGGTTAATCGGAATAGCGGTGTTTGCATTCGCAACAGCATTTATACTTCTGATGATGGAAACACTAAGCGCATTTCTCCATGCTCTGCGTCTTCACTGGGTTGAGTTCATGGGGAAGTTCTTCCATGGAGACGGTTACAAATTCAAGCCTTTCTCATTTGCCTTAATATCAGATGACGATGAATAAAAAAAGAACCCCTGAATCCTCCATTAGGCCTTTTGCACATCCCAGTTTATCCCACCCCCCGGAAAATATATAGATATATATAGAAGGAAAAAAATTGGCTTTTTGCAAACTCCCACCAGAACAGATTATACAGTAACCTCCCCCTTTTGCTTTGGTCTTATTTTAACCGAATCTTTGAAATTGGTATTTGTTATTAGTTTAATGTCAGAAGTGAAGAATGTCTTTGTTTTCCCTAAAAAGAACAAGTTAGATCACATTTTGGAGTTCTCTTGAGGCTTTTTATATTATATGTATACAGGATTTTTGAAGGCGAGAGATAAATGGGTAGTGTGTGTCTCACTTATATGTACACGAACATACTGACTACAAGGGTAGAATACGAACTGGACAGACAACAAAGTTAATTTCTGCGAATGTGGATTTGAGCTTGGATCGTAACTTAGCAACAAAAGTTAATACAAATCACGAGTATCGTGTCAGATCATCGATCCTTACATATTTTGTACTTGATGATTATGGATTAGTTTGCAACTAACCACCCGACTTAAAAGGAAGTGATGGATTTGTTGTTGCGAAAGAATACAGACCAAACAATAAGTCTTACTAATGGGTTTTTGATCATTGAAGACATCCTTAAGTAAATGCGTGTGGTATTAAGGCAATGGGTTTTGTTGACTTTGATGCATCTTGATGTGGTATTAAGTCTGAATCTCAACACAAGATTTTCTTATGCAAACATAATCTGTCTTTATTTTTTTATTTTTTTGTACTAAAACTTGGAAACATAGCTAGTCCAATATACAATGGTGGAAACAAAACATAAAGTGGAACTTGAAAAAAACTGTTCCGTATTTTCACAAATCATGATGCCACTCTCCACTATATAGCAATTAAATAAAAGAAAATAAGAAAAACATGACTTGGTCAATGAACTTTTCTGATTGGGTCTTCTTCGTACGTACATGTCTTTACTCTTATCATATCTTTTCCCTCACAAACAGATAGGGGGTACTTTTGTCTTTCTCTATTCTTTAACTAAATCTGTCTATTTAATAAGACTGTCATCTCCACCTAATTATATTTTCAGCATCTAGTAAGATTGCTGTGTTTAAAAAATATTCAACATTATCAGTTTTGACACCTTTAGTAATAGTTCTTATTAAAAACTAGTTGCCAATCCTTTGTTTTAACATTGGAAGGTTTTATAATTCGGTTTAACCAATTTAAAATAATAAAAACTATAATAATTATCTAAAATTCAAACCCATAGAAGAGAAAATAACACCAATTTAAATTATATTTGATGTGCATATCCATCAGTCTCCATTAGACACATATTATTAAAAGAAAAAATCATAAAAGACTTTTAATTGCATGAGTGAGTAAGTTTTTATTCGGTTTAATTTTTTTATCTTTTGGTCTAAAGTTTTGGTTTAAATAATAAAAACCAAAAAACCCATTTTTAATCTTTTTTAAAAAAACAATAACCAAATAAACCGGATTAGAAAACCTAGAAAATTATACTTTTAACATGAAAAATTAAAGAGCCGTCAAATCCCAACAAAAAAAAAAAAAAAATTTTGGGAAAAGTAATAAATTAGGTATATTGATAAAAAATGAAATTATCAGAGGTATTAATTGGGTCACACACCTTTGAAAAAACACCAACCATTGGCGAAACAAGGTTTAGCCACTAAATTTCAAAACCAGTTTTTTCGTCTCCTCTTCTCAAAAAACCATCTTCTTCAATCTCTCTTCCCCATAACCGTTAGTCTCTCTCTCTCTCCTTCCTTTTCATCCATTCAATTTCATCTTCTTCGCATCGTCTCTTTTCAAANCAAAAAAAAAAAAAAAATTTGGGAAAAGTAATAAATTAGGTATATTGATAAAAAATGAAATTATCAGAGGTATTAATTGGGTCACACACCTTTGAAAAAACACCAACCATTGGCGAAACAAGGTTTAGCCACTAAATTTCAAAACCAGTTTTTTCGTCTCCTCTTCTCAAAAAACCATCTTCTTCAATCTCTCTTCCCCATAACCGTTAGTCTCTCTCTCTCTCCTTCCTTTTCATCCATTCAATTTCATCTTCTTCGCATCGTCTCTTTTCAAAACCCTAATCGTTTTGGAAATTAGGGTTTTTGTTTCGTTGATTTCGGGACTTCCGACTTGAAATTCGCCGTTAATTCTCGCTTCTCTCGCCGTTAAAGCTTTGAGATTTTTCATTTTCGTTGTGAGTTTTAGTCCCGATTGTAGAATTTTCTGTTTTTTTCTTCTTCTTTTTTTGTGTAAAAAACATTTTGTAGCGTGGTATAGGCTTCACATTGCAACTAATCTTTGAAATTTAAGGTTTGAGAGTTGTAAAGTATGAAACTTTGATAGATTTTGCTTTGTTTTAGGGATTTAGGTTTGGGAATTGCAAATTTTGAAACTTTAAGAGATTGTACTTTGGTTTTAGGGATTTAGGTTTGAGAATTTCGTTGTTTACTGGCTACTCTGTTTGTTTACTAGGGTTAGTCTAGTTGCAGTATTGAATCTAACAATGCATGTGTTATTGTTGAAAAATTAGGTAAAGATGATTGACAAAGGTGATAAGACTTGTCCTTTATGTGCTGAGGAGATGGACCCGACTGATCAGCTTCTAAAACCTTGCAAATGTGGTTATCAGGTTGGATACACTACTTCCTCTTGTTTGTTTCCTGAGCAGAGTGTTTTGGGTTCTTGTTATTAGTGTGAGACCGTTCTACCTTTGGTATTACGACTATTCCGCTTGGCAATTTCGTATGACTAGAGTTCTTTTCTTGACCTATTGTTTGAGGTTGAGCACCAAAACAGTCATTAGAAGATTTTGAGTGTCTGTTAATTTTCTATGGTATATACATTTATCTACACATGCGTCTGTGGAACAATGTTCTACTGAAAACTGTTGTCCCATATTGTCCTTGAAGTTGTACCCTTTTTAAAATCAATGTTTGAAACTGACAGGATTCTGGCTTATATTGTTATTTGTTCATTTATGTTGGATTTTTTTTTGTTATGTCACTTTGGTGATCTATTGTCTATGGTCTTGGTGTAGATATGTCTTTGGTGTTGGCATCATATTACAGAGATGGCCGAGAAAGAAAAGAGAGAGGGTCGCTGTCCTGCATGTCGAACCACATATGATAAGGAAAAGATTGTTGCAAGCTGCGAAAGGTAGATCTGAAGCTGAAAACAAATCTTTTCTGTTGATGTAATATGTGTAAACACTTTCCCTCCCTTTTTTTTCCTCATTATGCACTAGGTTGGCTTTCACCAACGACCGGAAAAAGTCACAGAAGGTGAAGGCTAAATCTTCGGAAGGAAGGAAAGATTTAAATGGTGTAAGAGTCATCCAAAGAAAGTTGGTTTACGTTTTGAGCTGGCCTCTTGAACTGGCGGATGAAGAGGTAATTCTACAATCTAAACTTATCTCCTTGGCCCTCACATTTTCTATGAAAAAAAATCACCTTTCATTTCATTAATTTTATTTTATTTTTATGTATGCAGCGTCTTCAGCGTAAAGAATACTTTGGTCAGTATGGGAGAGTCGTAAAGGTAGCAATGTCTCGAACTACGACTGGGGCTGTTCAAGAATTTCCAAACAATACTTGCAGTGTGTATGTATCCATACTTGCTTTCACATTCCATCAATGGCATCTAGTTGGATGAGTTAATATTTGTGATTCCATATAGTTAAACAGAACCCCTCTTCTTTCTGAGGTCTATAAGACATGCTTGCTTTTAACAAACTTTGTTAAGCTAACATGTTCTTTTCTTGTGTCTCCAAAATCGATAATTCTCAGATATATTACTTACTCCAAAGAGGAGGAAGCAATTCGTTGTATCCAAGCAGTTCAGGGGTTTATTTTCGATGGTAGAAATTTAAGGTATGTGTGTTTCCTTTTCCCGAGATTAATTATGGTAGTTTGTGGTTCAATTTATAATAATTTTCGGGTGTCACTAGGGCATGTTTTGGGACTATGAAGTACTGTCATGCGTGGTTAAGAAACACGGTAAGCAGATATTCACTTGGATCCGCTAACTAGTTCCCTCTAATTTACATCCAATTCCAATTTCTTTTCTTGGATACCTTTTCCTTTCTGCAGTCTTGCACCAACTCCGAATGCCTTTATTTGCATGAGATTGGTTCCCAAGAGGATAGTTTCACAAAAGATGAAAATATATCAGTGCACATGAGGTAAACTTACGTCAACGATTGCAAGATGCCTTTACCTCTTCAGTTAACTGTAATAGATTGTGGTTGATTTCTTCTTTTTTTCGATGCTGATTGTTGTCTATGTTCGTGAAGTATCTTTTGCTCTATATGTTCTGTGTCGTGTGGTAATCTGATACCCTTTTTATTGAAAAGGAGAATTGTTCAACAAATTATTGGTGTGGTGGATTATTCGGTGCGGCGTTCAGGGAGTATGTTACCTCCACCAGTCGATGATTATGTTGATTATGAGTCTAGCAGAAGAAAAAGTCCTAAGTCTGTTTTGAATGTAAGTTGCCAGCACTTCGTAGAGCCTCTTAAAATTCGTCTTGTTGTCAATTCATGTGCCTGTCTATTTTATGAGAAATACTAGATGCATTTATGTATGATTTATTCTGCTTGTGACGTCTTCTTTTTTCACCCCTTCATTACCTTAGCAGAATGCACATAATGTTGTCAAAAGTTCTCCCCCAGATGGTAGCATTGGCCGACCTGTTACTCTTCCTGCTGGAGCCTTGTGGTACACAGTTCTTGTGTATAATTGTTTTTTTCAATCATGTACCTGCTTCGTCTGAAACTTATCTAACTGGTTTTTCAGGGGAATGCACTCTTCAAGCCAGTCTTCAAATGTATCTGAGGTTGCAACAAAATCAACGCAGATATCTGCATCTCATAATGATTTAATGAAGAAACCAGCAGTAGAGGATAATCATACTGCAAATGGAAATTCTTTGAAACTACAAGAGCCTCTTGATGGTCAGACTGATTTTCCTGAGCTTTCTTTATCTAACAGGACCCAGATCAGTAATAGTAGGGCTTTAGGTTCTGCAAGTGTGGATAATAGTAGAGCTGTTAGTGTGCCATCAGATTCCACAAACTTTCCGGAACATATTTCTCAGTCTTGTGAATCCATGATGTCCAATGGAAATAAAGAGATTAACACAAGAATACAAAGTGCATGCAGCGACTCTGTGCCAGTGGATACAGATAGTGTTGTGGATGGCTATCACGACCAAACAAGATCTGACAGTTCACATTTTGATCACGCTTCCTTAAAGCCGTCTCATACAGAAGTATCCCGAGACTCTGTTCAGCATTGTGTCAATGAAACTAGAAAAGGTCAGCCATTACAGAAATCTGTTAAAGATAACGCAAATGAAGTTGTCTCGAGAGAAGTTAATGCTGGTACTGCTTTGATGTCTCTGTTGGTAACAGATCGGTGTCTTGAAGTGGAGGATGATATAGCATTGTTCAATAGACAAAGACTCAAGGATCCAGAAATCCCTAGCTGTCAGCCCAATATGGCCAATAAATCTGGTTTCCTATGCACATCAAAGTGTATGCAGCCTTGTTCATCCCAATATAAGGCTGAGCATGGTGAAACCAGGACTGTGTTTGAACCTAATACAGCACCCATCTCACATAGATATATGGAGATGCCATTTAGCGACCCCAGTCGTTTAAACAGCGGTCTAAATCGTTCTATTTCGTTTCCTGACAAAGCAAGGGATACACAGCCAACTGTCAAATGTTTTGCTGACTCGCAAGAAAACTCTACCAGTGAAATAGAAGACAGGATAATTGCAAATATATTGTCTTTAGATCTTGATGAATACTTAAGTTCACCTCAGAACTTTACGAAGAGGGCTGGTGACGTAGAAGAGGGGTCTCTTAAGCCAGCCAGTTCCAGTATTGTCAAGGATAATCAATCGCGGTTTTCTTTTGCGAGGCAAGAAGCATCTAAGTATCAAGATTTTGAGTCCTATGATACCTTAAACCAGATAGCACATGGCCATGACTTCTACCAGAATTCTTTGAAACGACAGAGCCCTGATATGGATATGCTTGGGATGAATAATGGTCTCTCATCCGGTTATCTCAAGGGAATAGATTATGTCCCGGAAAACTCCTCTTTGCCGTCTTCATTTAAACCTCCTTGTGAGTGTGATTTCTCATCCTTTTACCTTAATCTTCTAACCTTGTACGTATTTATTTTGTACTTTTGTTTCATGTGTACGTATACTTCACCAGACTGGCTATTTTTTGTTGATGGTCAGAATTATGGATCCCAAACACTCTCTAGTTCCTGTCCAGAGTGTAATGTTTATGACATCTACTGCTAGTTTTAAGTGTAGTAATATGTTAGGTTTTAAATATGAATATATGCCTCTTATGTTGCACATCTCCACCGTTTGAGTGATTCTTTTCTTGGCCATGGAAACACTATGCTTCCGGGAGATTGGCTTGTGTGTGTTTTGAAAGCATCTGTGCCATAATTGCTTGCATATTATTGGGATTATTGTGCATTTCTGTAAATCTTAATCTTCGTTGTTTTTTGTCTTGTAGCTGTTCCAAGAGGTTCGGTTCCAGCACCACCTGGATTTTCAGTTCAAAATCATCCTCCTCCTCCTGGCTTCCCCTCAAATGGGAGAGTACAGCAGACACTTGACAACTTTACAGGTAGTTTATATTTCTTGTTTGTTTTCCATGTTGTATCAGTGTATCACATATGTTGATCTACCTATGTCTAGATAAACTGAAAAATGGCCCTTGTTACTTGTAGGAAACCATCGTCAATCTGGTTCAACATTGTTCCGTAATCCATATCAGTTGCTTCCAGTTGAAAATACTGGTAGTGTCAAGGACGTTCAGTTCATGGATCCAGCAATTATGGCTGTTGGCCAAGGCTATAATCATGGAAGCCTAAACTATCAAGGGTACAATACAAACATGTTTGGAAGCGGTGCAAAGCTTCAACAACGACAACAAATGGTAATGCAGAACCCTCTGTCTTCGCATCAAAACTGTGGATTCTCTAATTCTTTGGGAATGGCATCGAGGTTAATAGATCAATCTCAAGGGAGTAACATACTATCTAGAAATCTGGCTGTACCTAATGGTCACTGGGATGGGGTTAGTAACGAGATCCAGAGTCGAAACAGACTCCAAAACGAGAGACTTACTGGTTCAACAAATGGGATTCCTGGTTACAATGGGACCTTCAGGATCTAAAACCATCTGTCAGAGTCAGTGAAGCTTGGCAGAGCCATCAGTTTGTCTGGTCTAGGAGTCAGTGCTTAAACCGCATCAACCTTGAATTCTCATTTTCTGGTTACTTTAGAAACTGAGAGCTAATGAAAGGTGGATGTAAAAAAAAAAAAAAGCTTTAGGAAGGTTTATTAGTTTTATGCATTTTATAACATTCTCTTTTTGGTTTTGAAATATGTGAAATATGGTTTTTCAAATATGCTTACATATGATTCGTCCTCTTATATCTTCAGTAGAAAAACTTCTTAAAAAANNNAAAAAATTGGTTAAAACTTATGACCTGCACTTTTAACTTATAAGTTGCACGTTTCCAACTTAAAAAATGGTTAAGACAAGTCTATTCTTCTTTTTTCTGAACAACATAAAAGTTATAGACAGTAACACAAAGTGTGATTGGGTTGAGGATAGGTTGTAATAGTAAGTCTAGTAGTAGAACAAGAAAGAGAAGCAATAAGTGTTGTGTGTGCCCAAAAGAAGGTAAGACCTTATCTTAGTATTCTATTACACCAACCAAATCCTATATATCTACTAGATCTTTGGGGAAGAGACATTTCATACATTCGGTCAATAAATAATTTTGCTACATTTGTTTGTTTAAAGTATTTGGACCCCATAATGTTTCCCAATCGTCTCACGTTGTCACATTTTGTACCACTAAATATATGATATTGTTTATACTAAGGATTCTCCGACAAAGTAGGTCATCATTAGTATTTATTTGCTTTTATGCCTTTGTTGCCTTGTTCCTCCTGACTACCATATATATTCATATACACCCTACGCAATTCCGAAACATTTACATTAAATTATTAAATGTTGTATTTCGTACTCCATCTGCTCTTTAAGAATCGTATTTAATTTGACAGAAACTATACGATCATTTTTACAGATGGGTCCAATTTGCATAGGCATTAAAAAATGTCCACACGAATTGGGGTCAGATTTTGTCATGTCCACAATTTACGCCCTCTAGTAGTTATTAGATAGTATTGTTTTGGGTCAAACTATCACAAAAGTTTGGACGAATTGAAGTATTCAACTATCAACACTACATTTCATTTACTCCAAATCAATTATTTGGGGCATGGTTTAACCGAATCATTTAATGAAAGCATACAATAATCCTTTTAATCTTATTGTGAATCGCATGAATACATTCATCACTAAAATATTATCGACTCAAAAGAGCAGTGGATGGAAGATGGTGGTAGTCCTCTTCCTCATGGAGTATATATTATTATGTGAGTTACTACTTTACTAGTAAAGGCATAGGATACGAGTCATATGAAATGGACCATATTTGGAATATTGTGAATAATAATTTAGTTTCTTAAAACATCACATCTTACTGAATATCATTACATTGCCCCCGAACGGTAGATAGACTCTGAGATTTGATTTGACAGAACAAGAGATTGAGAATCTCTTACTTTGCTTTTAGCTTGACAAATATATAAAGATATTTGTTTACTGATTCAAATATATTTTTCTCAAAGAATCAACGTAGACCAAAAAAGTAGTTCGATTTGTTTTTGTTCAATTAATATTTCTTGAATTTTACAATGAAAATCTTTGAGAAAATTTATTTTTGTGAAACAACTTTTAAAAAGATAAAATTATAATTTTAGGAATACAAGGAGTCTAATTATCCGTCTCGAAACAATATCAAAATATAGTATAAAACACAAAAAAAACAAAGAGAACAAAATAAACAGAGACTAACGATAAATATTAAAGATTTATATAATGTTTCAAATAGATTCCTAACACATGATTAGGATACTCTCCAGTACGATCAAATCGAGATCTAAAATCATTCTCTATATCACATATATCTTCTTGAATCTTGTATAACTACTTTGTCAAATCTCTTAGTTGCACTAGTATTCTTGGATAAGGAAAAACAACAACCGCAACCCTTTATCCGATAAGGATCAATGAACCACCAACAATAGAAAAATAAAACTCTAAAAATTACGAGAGAAGAAAATTCAACCACAAGTTCTATCTCTAGAGCAAGTATTTGCAAAAAAGAATAAACTCTAACAAGAAAAACCACATCCTCGTAACACTAAACCCAAACAAGAAAAACCATAATCTCATAACACCATATCAGAGAAAAAAAAATGGCACACGAGAAGAAATGGCCGAATATCCTCTAATAATACATATGAACCAAAACCCTTTTTGGCTACAAATTTATCCATCCATATAATAAAACTTGCTTAGTTTAATTCTTCTCTCAACATTTGTTGATCTAATTGAATGCCATCAATACTAGAAAATGTATTATAGCATCCGTCCAATCTATTCCACTCTATTTCAAAAGCTAAAGGCTCTCTACATAGTTAATTTTAGTTACGTAGTATTTCAACACGTGACTTTAGAATATAAGTATTTATTTGGCTAAATCCGAATGTGTATGCTAATAGAAAGGTGATGTTTTGCCAAAACCTTTGGGATTTCGAAGAGGCATCCAAAATTGTCGCATCCTATCACCATCTCTCTTTACTGTTCTTTTCAACAGTCCTAGTTCCATAATATTAAAAATATCTAATCGAAATCCACATAGCGACAAATGACCAATCACATTTGTTTTATTTATTTTACAAGAATGTAGTATACCTTGCAATTTCCAAGAGTTCTTCTTACCAAGAAACACACTATTCACACAAACAACTATATACTATTGTAGGATGAAAAAAAACATATCCTTTCCGCAAACAATCAAACATTCCCCTCCCCTCCCCTCCCCCAAATTTTGATAAGAAAAGTTTAAACATTTTTCATTTTTCTCATTCAGCTGAATTTTGGATATATCGATGTAAATTTTCAAAGGGGGCTAACTGAAGAGGCTAAAAACTCTCATACCGAATGCCCCTGATCTTATAAGTTTTAAGGTTGTGGATAAAAGTAACCACGTGAGGCATTATTGTCATTGGGAGGTTGTTGCCGGAAATGAGAGAATCCTGATGATGCTGCTGCAGCTGAGAACAATGGTGGTGGTTGGCCCGGTTGCTGCGGTCTCAGGACATTTGTTTGTTGCCATCCCCAGTTACTCATCATCGCATCTGCCTCACTTCTCTTCTCTGCTGTTCTTCCCTGAAACCAAAAAAATATATATATAACAGTATTGTTATATTGTTTATGATTGCGATTGTGTCTGTTTATTCACAATGTATGTTTTCTTACCTCGATGGGGGTATTATAACTGGGGTATGCTGCCCCGTTCCAGTAAACGGGATGGTCTGAAGATCCATAAGGAAGAGGTGTATTCACCGGCTTTCCCATGAGTTCATTGTCTATCCTCAAGCTAACTCCGCTCTGAGTTTTATAAGTATTAGAAGGGAAGTCAGGGAGCCTCCCGTTTTGCTTTGTTGCATTGCCGGAAGAAAGAGAGATTCCCAAGTTGAGATCAAGTTTGTCATGACCACCTTCATTGAGAAACAAAACAATCAGAGAATGTTCATAGATCAAGATGGAAGTGTCACATGTTTGATTGATTACCTTCATCATTGGTCTCGTTTTGGTATGAACTCATCTCAAAGTTGGTGATTGCTTCCCTACCATTGGAGTTGATAGCCGCTTTGTCATAAGCCCTGTTTTTCAAGAAAGTGTTCATCAGAAAGAGAGGAGAAACACAACGTTGGACATTTGAAAAACAAATGAAGTTTCTTAAGATGTGTCAATTTTGAAGTAAAAGGTTTCTGGGAAAACAAGTAGAAATTCATGATCATTATATATGACCTTGCAGCTTCTACTTCGCTGTCGAACAGCCCAAGGTATATATACCTGCAATTCAAGCATCTTAAATCTCCGAGATGTAAAAAGACAATCACCATTGCTAAGGGCATTTCTCCTTATCTATCAGGTAACTATTTTAGGTTCATTACTAAGAAGACACCACTCCTAGTCTCACATTTCAAAGAAACACTAAAACAGAAGACAATTGAAAAAAAGAGCCAAAATTACTCACTTTTTACCAAGAAACTGCCCCATCCTAGCTTCCCATCTACCACATTTGTGTAACGTAACCCCTCGGTACTTGGAACTCCCCCGCGAAAAGCCAGTGCTCTGTCGACGAAGGATATGCACAAACTCTTCCTTACTCAAGCTCTGCACCTATTAAGAAGAACAAAAACGTTAGTAATCAAAGAGAGCTGACATAAAGTAACTACATTTGCATCCAAACCTGTTTCATATCTTCCTCGTAATCGCCAAGAGTGAAGTTAATATCAGCATCAACCCCTCTAAACTTGATAGCAGCTCGATCATAAGCTCTACACATAAGAAAGAAACTCAATAAAGCCCCAAATCCAGAAGGAAGAATCTGAATCCAAAATTCACCTAGCAGCAGCATGAGCAGTGTCGAAACCACCTAAATACACTTGCTTCCCACAATCCCTGCCAATAAAAAAAAGAAAACTTTAGAATCTAATGATCAAGAATTTGAAATCATTTGAACATAACTTACCAAATATGTGATTCCCACCGACCAGTTCTTCTATAAAAAGTAACTCCTCTGTACTGTGAACTTCTAGACCTTGGTCCTCTCCTACTCTTCTTCGCCGGAGCCACCGGAGGCACCACTTTGGTCTCACCGTCGCCACCAAAGGAGAGATCGATCCAGGTTCTAGAGCTGGATCCTTCACCACCACCACCACGTAGATGTCCACAATCTCCACTCACCGGAAAAAACTCCTTAGTCAAACCGGCGACGGATCCTTCTTCTCCTTTGGTTCCGACTTTTAAAATATCGAAACTGAGAGTGAAGGAGCAAGAATCATCGTCTCCATCGGCATTGATTACAGAGGAAGTCGATGTTCCAGATTCCTCAACTCGGTTACCCGACGACTCACCGTTCTGAGTCGACTCGGGAGAATCAGCGTCTAGGTTTAGATCCAACATCTCCGATACAAAATTTACAAAAATCAAACTGATTACAGATTTTCACCAAAGAATCAACACGATCAGAGAGATTCGAGATTTCAAAGCGACATTGAAGAGGAGATTTATGGCCGGAAAATGTCACCGGCGGCGAGAGAGAGAGAGAGAGTTGTGTTTTGGTTTTAATGGTGTAGTGGAGATGAAGAAGGAGACGTGTGAGGGAACATTTTCAGACTTAAATTTTTAAGAGGACGATGATCCAATTTATAATACCAACAAATTAACGTTAAATTAAAATTTTAACATTTCTCTCTCCTTGTTTGTGTATATATGAAAAAA
>OVAP01000640.1:0-12360 GCA_900406295.1 Aurinia saxatilis
TTTTTGTTTTTTAATTATATTTGGTGAGACTCAATGAATCTCACCGTTGGATATGCTCTTAGGATTTGTACCATAACTAAAATTTTTAATTGAGAGAAACTAATTAAGTACATTAAACAAGCTTTTATCAATCTATTACCCAATGAAATTCAACAGTTCATAGTCATAAGTTAGATGGATAATGATTTGGTCATGGTTTGGAAACATTGAATTAGTATATTGTTTTTTTTTCTTATAAAAGAATTAGTATGTTGTTGAGTCAGAATCAAAGAAAAGGAAAAAAACTCATGGAAATCAGTCTGAATCTGCCAAATAGAAATTGGTCCAGTCTTGATTCGAAATCTCCCTAGTCGTGATGACCACAAATAGGTTAAAACTTCAAAAAGGTAAATCTAAAAAAGTCAACAAATCATCTTGATGCACACGTAAAACATATATTTTCAAAATTAAAATACATGGAAGGCGATTCGGACTTTTAATATTTGACTAATTCCATGATGAGCATAGCCCTGACTAACTTACACACCCGAGATATTTAAAGTTTTAGCATAACTGTTTTGTGTTGATTTAGTTTTGTAAGGTGATAGACAGGAGAAAAAAAAAGTTAAACCATGGCATGTAATGGGCAATGATTCAAATTAATATGTTTAAGCAAATCCACATAACATAATGATCTACCACTATAATAATATCTATTATTTTACATGATGCAGATTTTTGGACAAAGCTACAATTATTGATGAGATAGATAATACCTCAAACAAAAGTAGAAACCCATGGAGGTTATGTCCCGTGAACCAAGTGGAAGAAGTAAAACAAGTATTGAGGCTCATACCGATTTGGTTAAGCTTGATAATGTTTTGTGCTACACTTACTCAGCTCAACACATTCTTCTTAAAGCAAGGAAGTACGATGAATAGAACCATTGGAGATCATTTCACCATCCCTCCTGCTGCTTTCCAAAGCATTGTAGGTGCCACCATCCTCATCTTCGTTCCTCTGTACGACCGCGTTTTTGTGCCTTATGCTAGAAAGATCACCAATCACCCTTCTGGAATCACTCCTCTCCAGAGAATCGGCGTTGGCTTATTTGTCGCTACTTTCAACATGGTAAGATGAATTGTGAATTACTTTCTATGTGCATCACAATTAACCATTTTTGGTCAGATGAATGGCCTAACAATTTATGAAGTTTTGTGTAACAGATTATGTGTGGGTTTGTGGAAGCAAAGAGAGTTAAAGTTGCGAGAGATCATGGATTAATTGACTCTCCAAAAGTTATAGTTCCAATGAGTAGCTTGTGGTTACTTCCACAATACATCCTTGTGGGTTTTGGGGACGTATTCGCTATTGTTGGCATGCTAGATCTTTTCTATGATCAAATGCCTGAAATTATGAGAAGTATGGGTGCAGCGATCTTTATTAGCGTCGTTGGAGCTGGGAGTTTTGTTAGTACCGGGATTATCTCGGTGGTTCAAAGAATCAGCAAAAGCCATGGTGAAGAATGGCTCGTCAACAACCTTAACAGAGCACATCTTGATTACTTCTATTGGGTAATCGCTTCGCTTAACGCCGTGAGCCTCTGCTTTTATCTCTTCATAGCTAACCGTTTTGTCTACAAGAAGCTGCAAGACAAAGATGATGATAATGATGTTGAGGGAGAAGCAGCAATTTGATCAAGAGAAAATTAATATTCTAAAGAGGTTACATATCAGCAAAATGTTTTAATACCTGGAGTTCAAATCCAAACTTAAAAATGTTTAACAATTAATTTACCAAAAAGATAAGTTTACTGTAGTCTCAAAATCTAATTTAAAACCTCCAAGCAGCAAAGCTGCAAATGCTATTTTAAGTTACAGAATATAAAGACACAATCTACAGATAAAATTAGGTGTTGCCATCTGATCGGACAAAGCTAAGATGAGCCAAGTAATTGTTTTCTGCCAAATCATGTAGCGAGCGTCGGATCCGGGTTGTCTGCTGCTCCATTTGCATGTAATCTCCACTCAATTCATCACTCTTTTCAGCATCCTGCTTAGAACAACACACATAAGCGATTCAGTGGTCCAGTTGTAGAAACACAATAACCCATTCATTACACTCCTATGTAAATACTGAAACCATCACCAAAATGTGTATAGCCAAACTTTTGTCGTCTGGTGACTAAATAATTACAGAGCAATGAAAAAAAAATAGCGACAGTACCTCTAGGAATCTCATCATTTGCTCTTCAATGGTGCCACGCATGACCAAGGTTTCTACATGAATAGGGCGTTTTGCTCCCATCCGATGAGCACGACTAATGACTTGCTCTTCCATACTGCTCATTTTTTTCAACATTGTATGAGTCAAGCATAGAACGGATAAGTATTTGACTAGATAAATAAGGTGTTGGAGCCAAGAACCATACTGCTAACCACTTTATTAGTTTTATCTAAGGATTCACAAAATGAAAAATAGAAGTTTTGTAATTGTATCTCATCTGTGTTTTTACTGTTTGTTGAATGTAAAATCATTCAGAGTCGTACCTTTTATCCCAGATTGGTTCCATCAGGAAAACATTTGTTACAAAGCTCAAATCAAGACCTAGGGCAGCACTTCCATCCATCAAAAGTACCATGCGATCAGCATCATTCTTGAACTTGGCCAGAGATTTCATCTAAAAAGTTGAAGACGAAAGCTGTTTAACCTTCAGAGGAAAACAAGATATACAAAAGACACAAGCATCAACAGCCAGTTACCTTCTTAGGCGAAGGCATTGGACTATACATCTTAGCATACTTGATGCCAGCAATTTTCAACTACAAAACCATGATATAAAATTGCTAAAAGCATAAAACACGAATGAGAATTAGAGAATGAAATTACAGATATATGGTAATTCTTACCTGTTGTTTAATCGCTTCAATATGTATAAGAAATTGGGAGAAAATCAAAACTTTATCAATAAGTACCGCCTGAGATCCACAATCCTGTCCATAGAAGTCTTGCCCCAAAATGGCTTTAGAGGTACCAGGGGGGGTTTCTTCCAGGTTGTCATTTTTAGTCTTGTTGAGAGACGAAATGATTTTTTTATTACCCTCATGTAACTTCCTTAGCCTGTTCACAAGATAACTGACTTTACTGCTGGACGTAGATTTCCAGTCAGGATTCCAAGCATCCTGAATAACAAAGTAATCGCATTTGAGTAATATCCTCTATGATTCAATTGTTAACTTAAAAGGTAGTTAATACCCATATTTACCTGCTTATATGAAGGCTGTAACTCAATAAGATCCTTCGGCACATCCCACTTTGGATTTGGATTTTCTGGTCGAGCCAACGTTTCAGGAGTTTGCATCTCATATAAGTATCCACAACCAGGAAAAGTACACTTCTCGCTATCAACAGCAACACAATCAAGGCACAGCAGGTGTCTACATGGAGTGATTACAGGAAATCGGCACCATTCCCCACATCTATTTATAAGATTCAAAAGTAAAATCAGCGTTAGATACTCGTACCAAAGGCCTTAAACTAATGGCAACACTGAATCTAAAACATACCTTTTACAGTTACAGCCATTCATAAGGCTATTTTGAATAACAGAATACTCCTCCGACGAAAGGTCCAGACCACTTTCAAGTAAAACATCCATTGTCTCTTTAATATCATGACCAGCGTTAGTTAACTTAATATGCCCAGCCACGCAGCAAGATAGTCGGACATTATTAATGGTAACACTTCGAAGTTTCCACTGTTTAGAGTTAAGCAGACTTTCTACATGAGACGGGTCGTTCCAATCAGCTAATAGGATATTACGCCTAACTGTCTCGACTAGTTCATTGTAGCTTCTTGCCTGCCCTGGAACAAAATTAAGGTATGTCGACTTCTTGATACACGGAGGAATCATCCGCAGATCTTTCTTTCTAGAGCTTATCATGCATCCCTGAAGCAGTTGAAGTAAACGCGAACGACCATCCTCCATTTCTGCTTCAAATGGTCTAAGGATGCCAGCCTCCCAAGACTTTTGATCTTCTCCATATACTTGCTCGTGAAGAAACTTCAAAAGAGATTGGAGATGCGAAAGCTGGCTATTTGGCGTATTAGGGGTTGGTGTTCCTGTCAGTAACCAACGGCTACAAGCTGTCAAAGAAACAGCCATCTGAAATTTATTTGTCATACTGAGACTAGAACCCAGTGTGTGTCCTTCGTCTAGCATGATCCTCAGCCAATGCACTTGGAGCATTGGGCTTTTAATCCGAGGATCCCATTCTGCACTTAAGCGACTAAAAGTTGTGATCACAACATCATAGTCACAAGCCAGGCTGTCGGGAGAAAACTTCTTATTATCAGTCCAAACGAGGATACTTAGCTGACCAGGGCTGACATGTTTTTGAATTTGTGTTTTCCAGTGGTCAACTAAGTTCGCAGGGACGACAATTAAAGTTGCTTTTGACAAATACATTCTAAATGTATTCAGGGGCTGACAGAGAGCATCCTCGAGGGCAGGTGAATCAAATACTAAGTTCTCAAGATTCTCCGGATAATACCATCTACTCACAGCCTTTTCAACTCTATTCCTAAGACCAAATTCTCTAAATATTTTCTTGAATTTAGGGGCATCACTAACCAAATGTGGACCACGTAAGCCAACTGTTTCCATCTGTGAGAGCATCTCCACAGGGAGCGCAGCAAGCCACTTTAAGGCTCTCCAAACGGTTAGCTTTTCTACTTTAGTCTTGTGTCGCCTAAGAACATTGGTGAAGAAAGAGATATTATCAGTTTTTCCACCTGAATCCCCCTTAGAGTAAAACCCTTGTAAGTAACTTATAGTTTGAGATCTATCCAATAACTCTTCAGGATCCTTACAACTCTGATATGCAGGGTCACCATTGTTGCCACAAACCCATGAAGAATGAGATACAGATACCCCTTCATCTATTATTCTCCGCCACTTTGAGCAAGAATCACACTGCATCCAGATTTCGCTTTTTACATCCGAATCAGTAGGACCCTTTCTCTTACAACCGGTTATCATACCACACTTCTTCCAGTTACCAAATCTTTTAGCTTCTGTCACTTCGGAGAGCTCAGATGTGCCACTATATTCATGCAAAAGATTTTTTTTTACATTACCCAAGCTCTTTCTACGTTGAGCTTCTAAATCCAGGTTAGCAGGGATAGGAGTTTCAAGTTTGTTTTCAACGTTTGAGTTCTTAGACTCCAAACTTTGAATATCTGGATCCATCGGCCTAGCTTGCTTAAGTGGCAAACGTTTCGACTCTGGCAGCGGACTTAGAAACCTCTTCACGGTACATGTGCTGTTAGAAGTCAATGGGTCACTCGTGTACTCATAATAAGCACATCTTTTGTCACTTTTATTTGTACACCAAATGACAGGACATCCCTCAGGTGGATCAGCCATTGTTCCCTGCGTCTTTAGAATAAGGGATAATGCTGTTATCGTCTTACCTAGACCTGGTTCGTCGCAGAACATTCCCCCACGGAAATCCTTGACCATGGGAGCTGCCTCGGTTTTTATATCACCAGTAACAGCATTTATATAGAAACTAAACCCATCATCAGTGTCAAAGTTCAAGTATAGTGGATGTGACAAAACTTTAGCTTTCCCCTCACGCTCCAACATCCAACCAAGTGCTGCCTGCTGATGAGGAAAGAGTTTTAGATTCATGCATGGCACAATCAGAAAGGCCAATGACCTTAAGTGACGGCAAACTCCTGCAATGCTAATAAGACCCCTCGGGTTAAGTTTCATCAGTATGCTAATCAAAACGTCATTTGGGAGATCCCAAATGCCAGATGCACTATCGTCACTGGATGGTGATACTCTAGAAGGATCAAACACACTATAATTACTTGGACTGGGCAAGCTCGTAAAGATTTCATGCAGCTTAAATAATCTTCTCTCTGGAGAAGATGGGGCATTGCAGTGTAATTTGCAATCAAACACATGGCAGTCAGATAGATCCCAGATAGCCTTTATTCTTCCATTGTCTTCTTCCCACATACTTTCCCCTTTAAGGATTGAGCTCCTCAGTCCCCAGTCACAGCTGCCAAGAAACAGAAATACATTAGCTTGCAATAAAAGTATCCTTTCCCAAAAGAACAAAGCAACAGATGCATTCCCATTTGACATATCAGCAAAAATATAATTCAAAGGGTCAAGCATACAAAAAGTTAGTCCAATTCAGATTGTCTCAGTATCTACAGCTATCAGACGACACGATGCCATATAATTGATCAGCTACCAGAAACAAGAAACAGCATCGCTTACAGTAAAATTCCAAAGCTAGGAACTTGTGGCACAAGTATCAGAATCACACAAAACCAAACCTGAATTCTACTCAAAGCACCAATCACTTATTCTCCCTAAACCTAACAATCCCTAGCTACACAGAGAGAGAGAGAGAGAGATTCAAGAGTTTAACAAACGAATTACCTCAAATGCTTAAACAAGGAAGCAGCAGTATCTTTCAATTTCGGAAACTGCCATCCCGACCAAATATCAATCCGCAAATAAACGTCTACTAAAACCACCGCTCTCTCGTCTCCTCCGTTCTCGTCTTTCTCAGTCATCGCTACTCGAGTATCGACCTTCAAGCATCTCGCAGCAACCAGAGCGTGAATCCTCTGCACAACGCTAACACTCCCTTTCACCATCCCAATGCTCCTGATCCTCTTCTTCCCAGATCCTTTAATCTCTCTCTGAACAATGCTTTTGTTTTTTCCTCGCTTTCCCGATTTCTTCCCTTTACCACCGACCTTTCGCCGTTTCGCTGAATTCTCCACATCGTCATCACCTTCCGCCTCGATTTCACCAATCACCGGATTCAGATCGATTAGAGACAGGATCGTACCGTCATCGTCCGATTTGAATCCGATAATCGAACCGTCGTTGTAAAGCGAGCAGGACGAGCCTATGGAGAGGCTCTTCGACGGCGGTTCGACGGCAACGACGGTGAGGAGGAATCCGCAACGTTTGTAATGATCGCCGTGAATTGACATCGGAGTAAATTATCCGGTGACTGTTTGTTCAGAATCTCATTAGTTTTTGGTTTCTCTTATCGGTACTCTAAGCCGCAAAATCTAATTAGAGAGGAAAAAATAAAAATAATAAGAGATTTAGGTTCGTGACCCCCAAAAAAAAGAGATTTAGGTTTTTATAGTTTTCTTTTTGTAAAGTTTCTAATTAGTGATCATGCGCGCGCTAGTCTATATAGATATATCGTTATCGACCGTTAAGATTTTATGATTTGTGATGATTGATATTTAGATCGAAATATTAATCTAAATTGTGAATATGTTTCTTCAGATTTGGAAAATATATAATCTAAAAATAATCTTCACAGAATCTAGTTTTAGTTAAACTTCTAAAATTTATTTATGTTTATAAGTATAATATTTTAAAATTTATTACTTTGAAATCATAATAAATAGAGGACTATCTTTTTTTGGGTTAAAAAAATAAAGAACTTACCCGAAAACAAAAGTAAAAATCTATTTTTTTTTTGTCAACTAGTAAAAATCTATCTAGAAAACTCAATAAGAGAAACAAAATTAATTATTGAAAATTGACCAGTGACAAATGTTGTACATGTAGAGTAAAATCTGTTCCTTTTGAAGTTAAAGAGCCACACACCAAAAGAAAAGGTTGGTGGGGGAAATAAACCATCGGTTACATTTGACTGAACTGTATAACACTACAAATCAAGCAATAAAAACCATATCTTGTTTCTCTCGTGAACAGAATCCTTTAGCCAATGATATAGCTACACATGTTCTTCTTTATTCCTATATGTAAATTACAAAAAACTGTTGATTTGTATTGGACTTGTCTGTGCTAATCTCTTCAAATTTTGATGCATCACACACCAACCAAAGAGTAGTAAAGATTATGGAGTACATCTTAATTAATTAACTATGTGGAATTTATTGGTTTTTGGTATCCTAATAGATTTGAAATTCTATTAAAATTCATTCAAATAATAAATCAAAATCATGCTTATTCAATTAAGAAATTAAACATATAAAAATTTCACTTTTTATTGGATTTGAGAATGATTTTAGATTAAAAATATGAAAAGCGAAATCTTAAACAAAAGTTACAAAACCTTATTATTTGGATGGAATTCCAAATTTTATATGAAATTCTCATATTCTTCATGAAATTTTTAAATCCATTCAAATACCCAAACCAATAAACTCCTCTGTATTACTATATACTTTTATGATCACAAAGCTGCAAAATGTATGAGACTTACTGTCCACGCTTCATCTTTTTTTAAAAAAATTTTATTGAGAGAAATTAAATGCCAAAATCAAAGAGACAAGAGTCTTTAAATCCGTTCTCATATAAATCACACTAAAAACACACTAATTTTTGTCCAAAATCATAACATTGATAAGGACTAAAGACAATAACATAAACAATGGTTCTACCAAATTCAGTTATCTGCTTGTCTTCATGCATACACGCTTCAGAGTGCTTTAAATTTTAAAGTGACTAACCAAATTACATAATGTATTATTAATTTTCCTACCAAAACAATGAATTGTCTATGAAACTCTAAAACAATGTATACTCATACCAAAACACATAATGGACGAGTTTAACAAAAGGGATTGAAAGATTGTGTTAGGTTAAAAGCTGGAAGTCATTTGATAACATTATATACTCACACCAACCTCTTTGATCCTTAAAAAAATTGATTTGTGTTCATGAGCTTAGATGAAATGGGAATTGATTTGGTGTTTGTTTAGAACATGACAATGAAATGCATGTTTAACCATTGTGCATGGTAATGAACACTCCATGTCTGAAGACATTCAGATTGAATTGAAGAAAACAATGAAGGTTAAACACGCAAACAACAATAAGTGTAATTTTGATCTGAAATCGTTGTTGGGTTGAATTTGTTTTTTTTTTCTTCTTAGATGCTTTTAAAACAGCATATGGTGATTGCAAATTTTGCGGACGGGTTAAAAAGATCAAAGCAAAGGATCATCGTGTTTTATTAATTCTCATTCAAGATCATGAGATTAAGAGGATTAAAATAATATTATTTAGAACGCAGAAAAATATCATATATGAAATCAACGGAGGATTGGTTTAATTAAAATAATATCAAATATTTATACTTTAACCAAGCCAAATTTGGTTGAACTTGTCATATACATATCATATATTTACTAAAATTGTTTGGAAAATTTGTGAATTTTATGCAAACTTAATAAATAAATAAAATTTGGATGTTACTATCTACTAATATTTTTTCAAATATAATACACAAAAAGAATCTTTTCTCATCTAAGTACATATATATAAGAACTATTATGTAACCACAGTGCCACACTACAAATAATATTCAGCAAAATTATATGCTCTATGGGCCTAAAATATCAAAGTCTAGCTCATTTAGGACTTCAGCCCAACCATATGACCATTTGAGTTTCTTCAGGAGCAAGTATATGGAAAAATCAAAAGTTTTGGGAAGCTGGCATCCTTAGACCATTTGAAGCAGAAATGGAGGAGGGTCGTTCGAGTTTACTTCAAGTGCTTCAGAGATGTTCTATGAAAAAAGTTCTACGGATGATTTCTCCGTACAGTGAACTAGTCGATAGTGGCATATAAGGATAAGGAGGAGTCAGCTGATACTGCTGAAAAAGAGAGTCTTGAGGCTGGTGTAGTTATTAGAGATGTAGTAGGAGTCCGGTATCAAGCAGCTTTGGCTTACCATTCTCTTCTGGAAAATGCAGTTTTCGAAGTCTTGGTACACAAACCGGCTTACAATTGCTTCTAAGTGGTATGAAAGATTTTGGAGTACTTAGAACTGAATGACAAGTTGTGATATTGAAGGGAGAGTGTTGATGTTAGCAATCAAAGTAAGAGTCTTCTTCGTCCCAAAACTAGATGTTTCCAAGAACTGCTTTATCGATAGTCTTGATTCTGATACAATATGCAAGAACCCTTCAACCATCACATCTTAACTCACTGGCATCTCTAAGTTCTCCTGTGACACTACTTCTGTTGCATCTCTCAAGGCATTTATTAAAAAATCACAGTAATTAATTTTTCCAAGAACTGAAGTTTCTCAGTTAACTCTCGTAGTGAAGATTTCATCTTCCGGACTTGTTTTAACGCAACATCCCTAATTCTATTTGCTTCCATCAATTCTCTCTTCAACTTCTCAACACCTGAAACAGAATTCTTCAATGACTCAAACTCCCTCTGATTTCTCTGTTCTACTAGGAGAACAAAATATCATATTACTCTTTTGCTTCTTCTTTAACTTTGGGATTAAACAAGACATCACTCTTCCTCCACGATTTCTTGGCTATGAAGAAACAACAGCTGAGTGGGAATCCGTCAAGGGCACAACAAGATTAGGGTTCTTCGAGCTCTTGGTATCAAAACCGCTTTGTTTGCAATCATTGCAAGATCCAAAGTCCACCGAGCCACAGTTGCTTCTACCGGGTTTATAGAAATGTAACGGTGGGGATCTAAGAACGTCCGGCATAGTAGAAACATGAGACTGATGATGATGAGGCATTACTAAAGTCTTTCTTAAAGTTGAGGTTTTGTAAGAATCAGATAAAAAGTTATAGCTAAATTCTCGATCTTCTTGATTTTCATCTAATAAACCAACACCACATTCGTCCCAATTATTCTCAAATAAAGTGAGATTCAGAGAAATGGAATGCAGACACAAGCTCGCTCATTTTCATACCTCTGTTTTACAAGTTAAACAGAGAAAACGTGTAAAAGCTAAAAACACAGTAAGTTTTGTCCAAAATTCAGAACATTGATAAGAACTAAAGACAAAAACAGAAACAATGGTTCTACCAAATTCAGTTATTTTCTTTTTATCTTTATGCATACACGCTTCACAGTGCTTTAAAATATTAAAGTGACTAACCAAAGTGTATTATTAATTTTCAATATCAAAAGAATGGATGGTGTATGAAACTCCAAAACACATAAAGACATGTATAATTCTTAAAAAGAAAAAATTGGATATATATATTATGGAGATGTGAGTGAGTGGAAGTTGGCGTGAGAGAGAAGATAGAAAGGACTATGATACCATAATAGAATCCAATTTCTCATTAATTTTACCAAAACAATTGTATAATAAAGCTTTATATAGCCATAAACAAAACTACAATTTGACTAACTGACTTTGGCAGCTTTTGTTACTGAAAGTCTCTTCTACACCATTGAGCTCGTGCCATATCATTTCTTCCAATAACTTAATGACATTTGATAGTGTTTGATGAAAGAAATTCCTGAAGATCTGGTTTTCTTAAGCTTTTCATTGTAAAATGCATAACGATGTAAACTCTTTGGGCTAATAAAATTTATAAGCTCATTTCGTTACGAAAATGTGATTGCCTTAGTAGAGATTTCGAGTGAGGGCAGAGTTATCACACAGAGAAAATAAAAACTAATGTTGTCATTAAAGTTGACAGATCAACGACGGGTCGTTGGTCTTCCCCTATCATCTTAGAGTGTCTCTTTGGTCTTCCTCTTCCTCTTCTTAGGCTCCTGAATCTTTGGTTCCTTTAAAACTATCCTCATATTCTTCTCAGGGGGTTCTTGATCTCCTTCCTCTCCCTGGATATCTCTGGTTCCCTATTTCCTCTTCAGGGACATAACCAGAAGGGAAATAGGGAACCATAGATCTAGAAAGAGGAAGGAGATCGAGAAGAATATGAGCACAGTTTTAAAGGAACCAAAGATTCAGGAGCCTAAGAAGAGGAAGAGGAAGACCAAAGAGACACTCTGAGATGTTGGGGTAAGAGCTAGAAAGAGAAGAGGAGATCAACAAACCCTTCACCATCGGCTTGGAACCATCACATTCTTGATATCCCACCAAATAGGGTTCTTCCTCCTCTTTTTTCCGGGCTTAACTTTTTTGCCTTTCATTTTCATGTCCTAAACAATCACAAACAAACACCAAATCAATTCCCATTTCAATCTAAACTCATCAAAAAATTTCAAAGATCAAAGAGGTTGGTGTGAGTATATTATGCTTTCCCGTTTTGTTAAACTCGACCATCCCATTCAAAAAAAAATCAATGTTAATGAAACTCACAATCATAAAAATGATGAAAATAGAGCATGGGCGAGGACCTAAAAGCATACTAGAACCATAGTAGAAGCTACGAACTAACCGAAAACCACATCAACCAACCCAAATTCGCAACCCTAATTCAAATGATTCGGACCCAATATAGAGATGATTTTAGGGACTTACCTCGAGTGTCTGCGAAAATGTCTAGTAAAAACAGATAGAGCACACGTATCAGGGCCAAGAATCAAAAAAAAAAAAAAAAAAAATCTCAAATTCACCCCTC
>OVAP01000640.1:12368-31915 GCA_900406295.1 Aurinia saxatilis
AAAAAAAAAAAAAAAAAAAAAAAAAAAATCTCAAATTCACCCCTCTCTCTCTGAAGAAGAAGAAAAGAGGAAAAATGGATTTTGATCTGTGATGGGAGTGTCGGGTTAAGCCGTTTAGGAGACAATGTTGTTGATTTCCGGTTCGATGAAGTGAACCTAACCGGATTTACTAAAAAAACATTTTCTTTTTTAAAAATTGCTAAAGGAAAAAAAAAATGGGGCTTGAAGTTGCGATTTCGACCAAATGGTGATGAATTGCCATTTGTTTTTTTGAACAATTCACTGCCCTTATTTGATCTATCAAAATGGTATTGCGAAATTGAACAACTTGTTGAATTGATTATATAGTCTTGCTTTATGAGCTGTGATGAGAAAGCTAACACGTACGAAGAGGACTGTATTTCTTAGCTTAAGTCTTAGTTGTTACTCTCAATATTGGTGACCCTGCATCATATCAGACTTGTTATGATCCTGAAGAGTTGCAATTAAGGGTCTTATAGATATTCTAAGGGAGATTCTGGTGGAGAAAATGTTAATGTTTGTTTCTTTCCTCACCAATGTCCTTAGGCGACGCAAGTCTTCAGTAAAAAAGCCAATCGTTTGGTTTGGACAGCCCCATTAGAAACAGTTGGCTTTACTAGAAAGTGTGGTCTGGACCTTTCCAGTGTGCCCCATTAGTTTAGGGATCTTAAACACCAGTATTCGTTTCTTAGTCTTATAAATAGATGTGGGGAATGGCGCCGGTTCTGTAATCATTAGGCACCTGCTGTGCCTTAATTGCATCGCTCTTGATACTTATAGCGAGAAGCGTACTTTTAGTGGTTGTGGATACTTATATGAGATTCAAACTCCTGTAGAGTTGGCTGGACCAGCAAATCCAAATCCAAAAAGTGGCTTGTGCCAAAGGGTCTTATTGAGTTACAGCCTTCAAGACTTCTATGTATGATTTTGGATCTCAGGTGGTACTTGTTGATAAAGTTTTGATTTTTTCCCAATTTCGTGGACATATATTTCGTGTACATATTTAAGCGATTAAACTACAGGTATGAATTACCATATATCTGTATATTGATTTAATTTTCATTGTGTTTTATGCTTTGACAGAATTTTATATCATGCTGCTGTAGTTGAAAATTGCTGGGATCAAGTTTGCTAAGATGTATAGTCCAATGCCTTCGCCTAAGATGGTAACTGGCTGTTGATTCATGTGTCTTTTGTACATCTTGCTTTCCTCTGAAGGTTAAACAACTTTCGTTTCCAACTTTTCGGAGGAAGTCTCTTACAAAGTTCCAGCATGATGCTGACTGTGACCAAGAGTATATAGCTGCAAAATGTATAAGAATATGAGAATGAGAGTAATGAGAGTTACTCTCCAAGCTTCATCTTATTCTTAATTTTTTATTGAGAGAAATCAAGTGCTAAAAATCAAAGAGACATGAGTGTTTAAATCCATTCTCACAGAAATCACACAAAACTTCCACAACTTAAAGCCTCAGAACAAAAAACCCACAAACCTCAGGACTGAATCTACTGAGAAATTTGTTCTCCAAGTATGCTTTCCACTCCACGCTATAATAACAAGGTTTGATGGCTATGGCTTCCGGCAAGAAGGCAAAGGATACGAACGAGAGCTTACTCGAGCCTTGCATTAAGATCATGTCACACGGGTTCCTGAAAATCGAACCAAGACCATGGCATCTGTGAAACAGGACACATTGGTCTTGTCTCAAGGATTGAACCTCTTGCCAAGCTTTTGCTTCCTCTAGTATTCTCTGCAACACTTGCTCCTTTTGCTTCCAAAGTTGCCAAACTATCCAAGGATGTATAGCCACCGGAGGGATTTGGTTTGAACATCGCCGGGAGTCTCTCCCATACACTCTCTGCAAAAGAACACTTGTGGAGTATGTGGAGCTAGCTCATTCTCCTCTAGTCTCCATCGTCACCCCTCGAATAGCTAGATTTTCCCCCAGCTCTTCCAACTGTTTTCCACATAAAAGATCGAATCTTTCACCATTTGAACACATACCCACATTTCCAAGATGATGAATCCTATTTCAACCCCTTGTCATCGAGAAACGGTGACGCCCTTAGACCAATCGGAATCAGCCAAATCATTAGCACGGATCGTCTTCTTGTAATGCTCGGAGAAGCTGATGCTAGAGTTTAAGCGAATCCGTCAATTGATTCAATCTCGACGACGGGACGGGACGAGCGGTGCCGGAGGAGGGATAGTTGGAGTTTCCGCGTCGTTTCGAAGAGCTATCAAACCAATCAGTCTGATCTAGGCTGAACCGAAAGACTGTTTTGGTTTGTATACGATTTGATGGATTCAGCAATAAACCAAAATATGCATACTGCAATATTTAAAATTCTTGGAAAATGTAAGATCCACCATTTTAATATTTATTACACTTTCTTACAAATTTGAGCATTGTTTCTCAATCTTGTTAAAGAAAACTATTTGGTGTTGATGATTTTCTACGACCGGAAAAACGAAAAAAATGACTTATAAACAAAAACGACAAGCATATGAGGATTATAATAATATTATTTAGAATGTAAAAACATCATTTAATTTTGTGAAACCAATGGAAAATTAGTAAAATTAAAATAATATCAAATATTCATACTTTAACCAAGCCAAATTTGGTTGAACTTGTCATGTACATATCACATATTTACTAAAATTGTAAGATTTGTTGGAAATTTGTGAATTTTGTGCAAATAAATAAATAAAAACTTTTGAATGTTACTATCTACCAATATTTGTTCAAATGTTCATGTACATATTCATCAAAAATATGATTTGATCTACTAAAATTGTAAAATTAGTTGGAAAATTTGTGAATTTTATGCAAATAAATAAATAAGAACTTTTGAATATTACTATCTACTAATATTTTTTTCAAATGTTCATGTACATATTCATGAAAATATGATTTGATCTACCTAGTAGTTAGTACTGACATAAAAAAACTATTGTAACATTTGAACTACAATAATACTCATCAAAATGATTTGCTTTATGGGCCTAAAATATCAGCCCAACATTTTGGGAATTCTGGATATATGTAAAGATCTATGGGGTATATTTTTGTGCCAAAAAGCTGCAAAATGAGACTATGAGAGTTACCCTCCAAAGCTTTTTTTTAAAAAAAAATTATTGAGAGAAATCAAGTGTTAAAATCAAAGAGACAAGAGTCTTTAAATCCATTCATAAATCACACAAAACATCCACAAACTTATAGCATCACAACACAAAACCAACGACCTCAAGTCAATGCTCAGGACTGATTCTACTGAGAGATTTTCTCCAAGTATGCTTTCCATCCTTCAAGTCGATACTCATGAGCCGTCTCTTTGGGGTTTTCAGCCTTTATGATTCCCCGTCCCACGATTATAATATCACTTCCTCTCTCAGTAATAACCTGAAACAAGAACAAGAGCAATTCACTATATATTCCCGAGATACAAACTAAGATACTAGCTAATAATGTAGGGTTCTGAGGGAGACTCACAGAGTGTGGAGTGTTATACTGTTGACCAAGAGCATCACCACCTTTCACCATTTGAACACCGGGAGTTGCGTGGATCATAGACGGATACACATATCCGCATTTCCAAGATGCTGGATTGACCGAGATGAATCCCATCACAAAATCAGAATGAGCATCTGCGATTTTAACAGCTGCTGCAGTGTAGTCTCCTGTAGCAAGGTTACCCGCAGAGCTCATTTCAGCAAGCAAAAGCAGACCCTTACCACGAGGCATACCCTGAAATAGTAATTGCAGAATGCCCAAAAATATCAGTAAAACAAAAAGAATCAACAAAATCCAGTAAAGAGAAATGAAAATACCTTCAATTTCAGGCCATCCACAATCCCTGGCCCCGATATTATATGAGCGTTAATAATATCAGCCCACTCTAATATCTTAAAGATGCCTCTGCACACAAACCACAACAGAGAAAACATATGAAAACTTGAAAAAATTACATCAATCCAGGCTAAATGACATAACGTACAAAAATTACCCTTCATACTGCATTGTGACAGTGTTACCAATGTCAGCAAACTTGCGATCCTCAAATATGAGAAAGCTGTGCTTGTCTGCGATCTGAAGTAACAGTAAACAATGGATCAATGAGTAGCGAAAAAGGCTAAAATCTCGCAAGTTGGCTAATTAAGAACAAACAACTCAGCATAAGACTGATGTTACATTTCACAGGCTACAATCTTTCACATTCTTGTACAATCACATCAATAGAAATGCTTACCGCACGGAGTTTAGAGCCAAAGTCAGGGGTGAAATCAGGCAGAATATCAACATGAGTCTTCAAGACACAAATCTCTGGTCCCACCTTCATCAACACAAACATTCACAACACTCAAAATCAAACAAAAAACTCTTCAAATTCCAATACCAATTCAAACAAAACCAACGAACTCTTTACCTTCTCGGCGATATCAAGCAATTCAGCAGCAGTACCAACATCAGCAGCCAAACAAAGATTAGTCTCCTTCTTCAACATAATCTCAAACAGCTTCTTCCCCATAGGATTCTTCGAAAGCTCAGACCTTTCCTTAAACCCTAAAACCCTAGCCTTAACCTTCACAACACTCGGTACACTAACCCTCTTATTCTCCTCCAAAAACTTCAACAAATTAACCTCACACTCCTCCCCAATCTTCCCTTTCTCCTTCAAAACCCTAACCATATCCGTCAACTTAATCATCGAATGCAACCTAATCCCATTCTCCTCCAAATTCTCCCTCCCTCCCTGCTCCCTATCAATCAAAACCACAGCATCACTCACCTTAAGCCCTACACCACGAAGAGGCCCTGCAGTTTCAAGAACCGAAGCTCCACTAGTCACAAGATCCTCAATTATCAAACAAGTCTGATCCTTTTCGAATATTCCTTCGATAGCCTTTGAAGTTCCGTAGTCTTTGATCTCCTTACGACGCATAAGCATCGGGATGTTGTTGTTGACGGAGACGACAGTGGCTATTGGAAGAGCTGTGTAGGGTACACCACAGACGTTGTCGAAGGTGGTTGATGAAGGGAGTGAAGAGATTAGGATTTGAGAGATCTGTGTGAGGAGTGATGGGTATGAGACGATGAGACGCAGGTCGATGTAGACTGGTGAGTAGATTCCGGATTTGAGCTTGAAGTTTCCGAATTTCACTGCTCCGATTTCGTGAAGCTGGAGAATCAGTGACTCCATCGATGGTGACGATGACATTTTCGGTATCGGATTCGTTTTTGGCTCTGTTTTTTTGAGGTTTAGCGATGACTGCAGAGTAGAGAGTGTTGCCTTTTAAATACTTTAGGTTTTGTATTTTGTATTTGCTTTTTTTTCTTTTTTTTTTACTGCAATTGAATTTTTGGTTATTCAGTATCTAGTTATTTATCATCTTCATTTATGTATTTGATTTGGGATATTGGTTGTATATATTCTTTTGCCACAATTAGAAATATTTAGTTTGTAGTTACTGTCAGATATACTCTAAATTTTTGTTTTGAATGTTCTAGACCAATCATTTTTATAGCGATTATAAAATATATATGATTTAGTAATTCATGTTTTCAAATTGTTTAGAATCCGTAAACCATTATTTACCTACCTAGTTTTTATTATTTTTGGATGTACTTGACCATTTGTATAAAATTCTCTTGATTCAGTGATATGTATCAAAATCAATTAAAATTCATTACCAACCATTGTCACTTAATTTTAATATTTTAGTTATTGGATTCAATCATCGTATATATATATATATAATAAAAAATATATATATATCCAAGTCCACCTTAGAAGATTCATAAGAATTATAACCAAATAGTATAAAGATTAGAATGATTTTTGAATTCAAACTTATAATCGTAACCGTTGGAAACAAAATAGTTGGTACGAGATAAGAGTATTTGTTTGCCAATAACACAGTACAATTAAATTATTTACACAATATCGAAATCATAACATTTTGATTAAAAGAAAACGAGAAAAATCTAAAAAACAAAAATGTTGGATTTTCAAAATCCTGACATTCTCTATCCTAAGACAATATTATTTTCAATGTCCCACCAAATGAAATTCTTTATGTGTTAGATTTTTTTGCCATTCATTTTCACCTACAATACTTTTCAATCTTTCGGTCACTTATTTACTAACAAAAATGGTCTCAATTCATATTGACTTTTTGGTTGAACATTTGGAATTTTGAATATTAGTAGGAATAATTTTTTGCCAGGACTAAAAATGCTTAATTATCATTCATTTTTTTACATCACTTTAGATATTTGATTTTGTTTAATTTTACGTATGTTTACTCCCCTTACAAACAAAATTTAGTTGTGCCATTTTTATTATATCGGACTAAAAATTTATTATTATTATTATTAAAATAATAATTTTGAATTAAACATTTTTTAATAATAAAAATATAAAACGAGAATAACACATTTTCCTTTGTAAGGAATATTTGCGACTGAAGATTAGCTTAGATAATAGGCAATGACACTGAAAAAGAAACGAATCTCCACAAAAAGGCTAATGACAAAAAACTATTCTTAAAACTGAAACAGAAGTCGCCCCAGAAATGACTTTATCCTTAACATAATCACAGAGAGAGAGGACTTTATCCCTGTTCAAAGGGAAAAGCAAAGTACAAATGGAGATGATGATGATGATGACCACCCCATCCCACAGATTACAAATGTTACAGGTTGAAGAAAAGGTGTAAATAATCTAACAAACAACAAAGGTCACTTTCACTCGTGCTCTACATCAAACCAGAAATAGAGGTAAGCCTTCGAATACATGACTCGAACACGCTGCAGAACCAAATCTCCGCTTGTTGATACAGCCTTTGCACCTCCCTCGATCCTCGTCTGCAAAACGGATACACTGTTTCCCTTGATCTTTTCAATAACAGTGGATTCCTTCACTTCCAAATGGCTAAAGATATCATCTTCTTCATTTCCAGCAGTGCTCACGATTGGGAATGAGAGATGATCCAGAGGGTTTGTTTCACACTGAAGGACGCATCCATCAATCGTTAGCCTTCCACTCCTGTGAAGCAAGCAGCAGCCGAGCTCGGCTTTCACTGTTAAATTCGCGA
Source organism: Aurinia saxatilis (assembly GCA_900406295.1). Classification (NCBI taxonomy): domain Eukaryota; kingdom Viridiplantae; phylum Streptophyta; class Magnoliopsida; order Brassicales; family Brassicaceae; genus Aurinia; species Aurinia saxatilis. The sequence continues at coordinate 19,492 of OVAP01000640.1, forward strand.
GCTTGCAGGTCGATAGCAATTCCAAGGCACTGCACAAGAAACCCAACAAAAAGCCGTATACCAAGGGATTTTCTTTTGCAAATAAAGTGAAAAGAAACGACAAGAACAGATGCTGTTTTCTTCCAAGCCCCAATGGGAAAATGTGTAACGCAGCAACTTCAAGGAAGCTAAATTTCTTTCATAGTATATAAAAAAAGAATGCAGAGTGAAATGATATAAGAGGAATATGAGCTCCACACCTGTCTGAACCTCGAGAACAGACGAGGGTGGTTTCATCAGGAATCTCGCCTCCACCAACCTGAACAGAGCAAAGATGAGATAAAACTGTACTGAACATTGTGACTTATGCCTCCACATCATACCACCATTCCTCGGAAAAGGAATGTTGAATACTATATCAGCTTTGAGGCATAAAGTCTTCTACTTAACTGGAACAAAAGATGACACAAGCTGTCCACATATACACACTAAGATGTTCTAGAGAGTAGCGATAAATCCTGATTAAATCACTATATTTTGCAACTCCATCTTCTCATACTACGTCATGTTCTACTTTTCAGGAAGATTAATAAGAGGCAGGTGGAGACTGTACGTAAGTCAGTCGATTGTGACTCAAAACAATCCCAAAATCTTTGCAGACTCTAAAGTCAAACTGAATTCATTCTTTCAAGTTCTCACCACGGTCATGGAATTTCACATTTTCACCTATCAATTGTGTTACTAACTAGAACAAACAGCTCATGCATAGTTTCCAGTTGCCAGACTGATACTTATTGTGTGCCATTCATATTTATTTTGATACCTAAAATGCGTTATTGCTCTCTTTGGACCTCCTTAACTCATAGATCTACAATGTCAAGAGCTATGGTATGGAATGGATCTCCATCCTCCATCAATATGGATAGGTGGCTATTTATTCACATATTTTTGGATATTGAACAAGTACTTTCCAAATGTCGGTATAAATATTTTAAGATGAAGTCAGATAACTGTTGAAGATGCAATAAATAAACATTTCTTATTCACAGAAGAAACACTTGAAAGCATATCATAAAATGCAAGATCTTCAAGCAATTTAGAATAGACATGATCCTATAATCTGACTGAAAACTTCAAGGACATACCAGGCATAGAGGCTTTTTAATCTGAATATTAGAAACGCAATGACTGCCACCAGCTCCAATTAAAATGGTATCGCCAGGTCTAGAGGTGACAATTTGGTCAGATACTTTCTCGATCCTTCTACAAATACCAAAGAAGCGTACATAATAACAGATAGCATCACAAACCTCGCCGCAGATACAGCCGACTCAATGTTGTGAAAAACACCAGGCTGAGAGAAATCCTTGGCAAAAGGGTCAACACGAAGCCACAACCGAGGATGACACGCCAGATATCGCCATCTTTGGCAAACGAGTGCTGTGTTATACCTATCTGCAAACTCAGAAGAGATACACAAACAGCACTGAAATCGACTGTAATACTCAACAAATACCCAACTCAATCAAAGAAAGCGAGTCTCATACAAACAAAGTGTGAAATATTTAAATCTTCACACAACAGAACATACAAACTTACAAAGTCAATACACAAAAAACTGTCTTGCTAATAATTTTACATTAGGAACATATCATTATGGAAATTGGGTAAGATTACAATATGAATTGGATTCAATTATGATTTGAACAGGATCTGAGAAGTCTAAAGTTCGTAAATTTAATCAACAGAACCGTAATTAAGATGTAAAACAACATTTTGATGAAATTCTATTTGAGATCAATTGAATCAATCAAGAGCAAAATTGAACAGAGAATCATAAAATTAACAGTAAATTCAATACAAAAATACGAAAAGAAACCAAATTTACCTGGAATTGGAGATAGGAAGCTAAGGATATGCATGAGGCAACCATCATCAAGATTGTTAAGAGATGAGACGAAAGATTCAGATTTCAATCTCTTCTTCATCCTCCCAATTCTCTTGGGTTGGTTCTCGTTTTCAAACTTTGAGATCGTATGAATCTCCATGGATTGAAGAAGTATGAACCCTAATGTCCTTGCCGTTCGTTAATATCAGCCAACCCAGTTATTATCTGACGTCATCTTGACAGATGTAAAACTAAATCCACTTTTACTTATTTTGTGTAAGAAAAATTAAGTTCGGCTCCCTCGTACCAAAAGCATCCTCACCGTTGATTTTTTTCCTGCTCTTTCTGATCGTAGACGATCATTTTGTTTTAAATTCGGTTTCCTTGTTCGGTTTAGTTCGGTTCGATGAGATTTTTTCAATTTTGTTATATTCAAAATGAAACACAATTCATCATATCATACATGATTTGCTTTGGTTTTAAGTTTACGTTCAGATTCGAAGTTTAATCAAATCTAGTTTTAGTTTCATAACAGTTTTATACTTTTAAATTTTTGTTTGTGATTCTTAGGATATATAACATAAAAATCAATTTAGTTTACTTTAAATACTATCAATTTGGTTGGTGAAAAGAACACACTATTGATCTAAAAACATAAAAGTAATTTTGAAACAGTTTGTCAAAAAACTAACTTTTATCATACGTTTTTCTCCATTTATGTACGTTTTTCCGTTTACAGTAATCTTTACAACATATAAATCTATCTGTTTTGTTTACTTTTGTTTAAAATTTCAGTTTAGATTTGAATTTTAATCAAACTTAATCTATGAAAATACATTAGTTTCATAACAGTTCGCTCGTTTTAAATTTGGTTTACAATTCTCAATATAATTAAAAAAATTGATTGAAATTATTACATATAATTTAGTTTTTAAATCAAGTATTTCGATTTGGTTTACCTAAAATAATATTGATTTTTTAAAAATTTGAATGTCGGTTGTAATTTTGTTTGTCAAATTTGAAATCTTTTATAACGTGTTTCCACATAATATATCTATATATGTGATTAATCTATTATCTTTTGTTATATCTTTGTCAATCTGGATCATATTTTTATTTTGTTTAGATACGGTTTCCCATTTAATTTGTAACTTTGATGACTTTGTTTTTTATATAGTTTAGTTTTCTATTCATCAGATTTTGTAACATGTATTTAATATATTAATCATTAAGATGAAAACTCAATTGGTCTCCAATGTATATTCGATTGGATTAGTTTGTGTTTAACATATTAGTCACCAAGATAACAAAAAAAAAAAGAGAGGCTAAGATCGGTTTACCGGATTGAGCATCCCTTCATCTATCTATAAAGGAACGTAAGAATCCTAACCGTTGATTGTCTGATGCATTGGACAGTCCAGATTTCTCCAACCAGAACCAATAAAATACTAGGAAAGAAGTAGCAGAAAAGGCCAAAGCAAGCTTCTTTTTGAGTAGTGACAAGAAATTCTCATAAACGTCTCCTTTCTCTCTGCACACAGCAAAATCTCCATTTGAGAGAAGAAAAATGGAAGAGGAAAAAATGGCTGAAAATGGGTTCTGTGAAAATGGTGTGTCGTCGACGACGTTTAACGATGGGACCCACTGCATTGCGAAGATGGTGGACGACGGTGGAATCGACAGTAAGAGATTTTACTTGGCTCGCACGACAGTCTTCGAGATGCTTCGTGACAGAGGCTACTTAGTTTCGGAAGACGAAGCGTCTGTGTCTCTCTCTGAGTTTCGGTCTGTGTTTGGTGAGAAACCAGACCTTGAACGCCTCCGAGTCTCTGTCTCTCTTCGCTCTAATCCCAGGAAAAAGGTTTCAGCTTTTTCCATCATCTCTCTGTTTTCTATTTGGGGTTTGGAGCAAATGAAATTTTGAGAAAGGCGTCGACTTTGTTCGATTTAGGGTTTAGTTTTAAGGTTTGGGTTTGCTTGAAACAGAGAAAAATTTGCAAAAGGAGTAAATTTTTCGATTTTGGGGTTTGGTTTAGCTTGAAACAGAGAAAGATCTGTGAAAGGCGTCGACTTTTCCGTTCTAGGGTACATTTTAACGTTTGAGGATTGGCTATTGTTAAGTGTAGTGACTAATCGGAGATTTTTTACCCCAAAAAATGGAGTTTGGTTTCTTCTTCTTCTTTCCATTGATTTGTGGTTTGGGTTTTAGTCTTCTTCTGTTGAATGGTGAATGGGAAAATCTGAAGAATGAATGGCTTACCCATTTTTTAAAATCTTGGAGACCAAGAAAATTTGTTGTAGTAGATCTCTCACATGGTGCTTTTGTCATTATAATATTCGGCTTATGAGCATTTGGTTTGAACCAGCTAGTTGAGATGAGAAATGTAACCGAATGCGTTTCCTTGCGTTGTCTGTTTATCTATTTAGCTTATCTCATTTTGAAATGGTTATATGCAGATGCTTGTTGTGTTCATGGGGTCTGAACAAATCAGTGTGAAATCAGTCCGGGAGATTCATGGTCAGATCAAAAGCAGTGAAGGCTTACATGGGCTGATTCTGGTTTTACAGAGTAAAATTAACCACTTTGCTCAAAAGGAATTGGCAACCTTTCCAATTCCAGTTGAAACTTTCCTGGTAAGGAGTACTTCTATCTCTACATGATGAGATTGCCATTTATATACTATTTGTTTCATACTTCACTGAAGAGTTACATGTTTAAAATGTATTTGAGTGTGTCAACAGATAGGAGATTTGTTGATCAACATCACAAAGCACAATGGGCAGCCAAAGATTGAGATTTTAACCAAAGAGGAGAAAGAGAAGTTGTTGCAGAAGTATGCCCTTGAGGACAAACAGGTCTGCTTCAAGTAGCACTGTTTCTTAAACTTTTGTATTCTATGTTTTGATGGATGTTTTTTTGGTTTGCAGCTTCCTTATTTGCAGGAGAAGGACAGCTTTGTGAGGTACTTTGGGTTAAAGAAGAAACAGGTGGTGAAGATTACGTACAGTAAAGAACCTATTGGCTCTTTCGTCACTTACCGATGCATCATGTGAAGAAAGGAAAATCCGTTGCAGCTTGAGATGGCAGCTAGAGACATTCTTATTTGGTTTCCTGGAATTAGCCTGATTTTGATGTCTATGAGTTTATTTTTCCTTCATGATTGCGTACAACTGTAATAAGAAGATATTGGTTTTGATGGAGGAAAAATTACAAGCAAACTAGAGTTTTCCAAAATGTAGCTCTCACGGAGGTACTTGTGATAAAAGAGGTTTTCGAGAAGTTAAAAAAAACATCTAATTACAAGAATAAGAGCTTCACATGAAAGAAATAAAGAGGAGATTGTTTCAAGAGATGCAGAGATGTTTGTCTAGTCTGCTGAATTCCCTAAGCTCCTCTCTAACACAGTAACCTAAACTGATTGACAACAAAAGCACCTGAATATTAGTTACCAAAGAAACCAATATAACAGTTCTATTAATGTATACAAAATGGCAATGGAATGTGATATGAATTATTTACCCTTCTAAATTTTCACAACTTTCTTTTGTTTCCTTGGGATGCTTCAACAACCCTCTCACCAACAGTACTACTGGATCCAGAGTTGGGAGCATTCCCTAAAGCAAGTGAACCAGCAGGTCCTTCCTCTTGAGCTTTCTGCTCATTTATGTGACTCTCTCGCGTGCTGTGTTTAGGAAAATTCCCTTTTTCTTCAGTTCCCATTTTTGAAGAAGCGGGTGATGCTGGTCCTTCCATATGCTTAGCCGCAGAAATATTAAAAGGCCTATGGAAGAGCAAATGAGCCACAGTTCTGTCTGTGGGATTGGTCACTGTTTCTGTGTCTGGCATCCCAGCATATCTGTCGTATAAAAAACATGAGCTCGCTTTGTAAACTACATTGATTTTGATGATAAAGTTTATCTATAATGAATATACCTTACAAATAATTATGACAACACATAAAAAAGTGTTAATGCATATATATGCTTGTAGCATCCAGTCCATGCTGCATAAATTGGTTCATTTGAACTTTAATATCGTATACTAAAGGTCATCCCACATTAAGAAAGGTGTATGCATGTAGTTTACAATGTCTAGATACAAAGAATACCACATTGATTAAAATGCAATTTGCTTACCTATGTCTGGATTCTTCCTGGTCATCCTGGCAAGTCTTCTTACTGTGGGCTGTATCACTAGATTGATGTCTCTGCCCTGCACTACCAGCCAACCGGAACAAGCTATCCCGTATACAAGTCCTTATTCCCATATCCAACTGCAGGTCCATATATAGTATTAATTACTCCCAAGATAAAAGTATTGTAGGATTATGGCTTCATCCTTTTTAACATAACAAACCAATCAACCATTTGAGTACCTTTCCTACAACATCCTGAAGTCGATAAAGAACCGAGAATTCTGCTGAGTTATCAACATCAGCAGCAGAGTTGCCAGAAGTATCTCCTTCCAAAGATGAATTAGGATCAAAGGAAGGAACTGCAGTTAGCCCTTGGAGATTACCTTTGTCAACAAGCTGGAGTGGATTATCTTGGCAACTGCTCTGAGTAATGGATGGATCTGCTATAGGCAGCGGATGACGAAATTGCTGCTGTTGTCTCTGAATCGCAAGCATTGCCTGCATCTGCTGCCTGCGTCTTAGTTTCTCTAGTTTTTCTTGTGGCGTCATTGTTGAAGGACGTGCAGAGGCATCTGTTGCTATGTTTACGGAGACAGCAGAAGCAGGATTGTAGGAAGAATGCATCAACTGATTCTTAACATCAGGGCTTTGGACAGCCGAAAGTACAGGCACAGTAGAATATGGATTTGTAAGATTACCCAAACCAGAAGTAGCCATGTATTGGTTGGGCATACGAGGATAGTGTGAAGTCCCAGACCCTTGAGACTCACTCTGTAGATTAACAGCCATCAAAGAGGGTCGTGAAGACGCCAACTGATTAAAAAATTTTGCAGGTGAATTCCTGGATTGAGTCCTATGACCGTACAGATCTTGAAATGCTTCTGCCTCAGTAGTCCCAGACATTTTCGAAAACTTCATCATTTTATTTTGTTTATATGGCTGGAAAGAAAAAGGACACGAAACAAAAAAAAAGGCTCAGTGGAGCTGTAAAGATTATAATGCATAAGAATTTAGAGACATAACTCATGCTACTGATCCACATTGACAGAAACTTTGTAACATACTTTCATTCACTTTATCATAAACGTGTGAGCAATATGCAGCAGTCTGCTACGCATAGTACCTGATCTTCAACTGAGGGTTGATGTTCACGATATTCCTCAGCCTTTGGGGTTGCTGGTAAACTCGCCATACTTTGGGATAACAGATCATTTGCTTTTCCAGTCAATGGAAATTGCTGGTTCTCTTGTTCATCAGGGTCAGTTCTAGTATCCAAGCTTAGATCTTGAGAGTCCAAAATTGATAGTAATGATTTTGATGGACTACTGGATACATCTTTAGAAGATGACCATAACTCATCAACACCGCTGAGACTACCATCACCAAATATAGGAACATCATTGCTGCAAAATCATCACTTGTGAGGATATTGTGTTAGATAGAGACCGATGTGCATGAAATAAGAATTAGAAGTAGTCATGATGTTAGAAATTTGCTTTGATGTTAAGAAATATCGAGGGAAAATTATCAAAACACAAAAGAAAATATACCGCTGCTGCCAACTAGTATTCTACAAATGAAGTAACTTCACAAACTTTCATCTAATGCAAATATAAGATAAAGAAGCTAGTACTTATGTCATATATTCCACCTAATTCCTACAAACACGATATTTTTTAGCTTTCTTCACAAGGATTTTCCACCATGTTCAAATCTGATATCTTATTAGTCCAGAACTTTCTGTGATGTTTGTCGTGACAGAAGTCAAGTCAGCATACCACACATTAAACAGTCGATTCTATGAATAGAATAGCTTACATGTTTCGAAAAAAGTTATCAAAATGGACCAAATTACAGTCAAAAGGTACCTCGTGATCAATAATGAGAGTAAGAAGAAGATAGTTTGAATGTGTGGTAAAGTAGGAAGATGGAACAAGAGGAGGATGTCATAAAAAAGATACCACATATCTCAATTAAGATGAGAACAAGCTTTACCTGAACATTCGATCAAGATCATCAAAACTACCAATGTTAGCCCAGCCGTATTCATCAAAATCACCTTGGTCTTTACTCTCCTCAGTGCTATGAAAAATATGAGGGCCTTTCCCAAGTTCAGACGTTTTCTCTGGTAAACAGGGTGAGCACACAACTTTAAGACTATAAAATTTGAAAGAACGTACCCAAGCAAACATTCACTGTTTCAAGAAACGCACCACCTTTCGATGAATCATATCTAGCTGGCTCAGCTGAGCACTTAGCAAGTTCGGTCACACTTGAATCTGGATCAGCTTCTCTGGTATCAGGTAGCGATGAGTCAGGCCATGAGCTTGTACATAAATCTGGCTGAGGAATCCCCTCATCAACAACATTATTTCCGGAACTGCTCCCCAAGTTACTATCATGGAGGTCAATTTTAGTCTCAGTTAACTTTTGCTCAGCTGCCTTAACAACCTTAGATTCTTCACCTCGTTCCTTCTTATTAAGTTGTTCGTTTCTTACTTTAAAAGGCACAATATGATCGCCTGTCTCACCGTCATCACCCCATATCATATTAGTAAGCTGAAAAATAGGTTAAGATCATAAACAATTGGAATCAGGCACAAGCAATATCACCATTACATACGACAAAGTAATATATGTCAGAACATGATGCAAGAGCAGCATATAAAGCATTTAAAAACTGGCACACATAATCCCACAAGATAACACTGATTGATCATCGAACAGTAGTATATGACTGTAAAACTAGATAACAGAAGTACTGATCATTGTAAAAGACAGGAAGTAACAGTTAAATGCTAGCATAGCCATCTTCCAAATATAGCCCTTCTCTCAAAGACTAAATCCTTATGGGAAAAATCTTGTCAAGTTCTCTAAACAATAACCAGACTTCAACTTCATCCTCTTCTGGTTCTATTCCCTTAACAGCAGCATCTAGAATTGACTCTCTGCTCATCCTCCTCTAATACTCTCCTCAATCCAAACCACCTCGAGACAAAAGCTCAGATCTTTCTTCGGTATAACTCAACTTTGAACTCCTTCATTGGCTTCCACATTTCCAGTAATCTAAAGCTTCTCCGGATTTTCAGGGCTAAACACTAAGCCTCGTTCATCCCTGTGAAGTAAGAATTAAAAGATACAGAAGCAAGGAATGTAGTAAAACCAAACCAGGGGATTCACAGCTTACAGCTCTCTCGTTCTCACGTGATACAGATACAATGGAAAGACAGAGAACTGCCCACAGAGACATACACAGAGAAGAACACTTGAAACCCAGAAATGGGTAGTGATTAACGAAGCCAAAAAAGCAAGAAATGCATTAAAAAAAAAAGGAGCAAACAAGCAGAGAAGTCAAAAAAATGTTGATAAGGATACAAAATGAAACTGATTCCACACCAAATTGAAAATTATACCTCTTCGTCGTCCCAATCAAACATAACTCCAGAACAATAAACAAATCACATAAACCAAATCACGGTCTCTGTTACCTCCACACATCGCCAGCTCCACCAAGAAAAGCAAAAACCCCAACAACAGTAAGATTAACAAAGTCTCATAACGTAATTTTGATAAAAAAAAATTGGAATATGTAAAGAGGAAGAATTCAAAAACCTTGATTCAGAATCCTTCATGCTCTCCCTCATGAGATATGGGAGAAAGAAAGAAAGAGTTACAGTGGAAAAGCAAAGAAAGAGTTTCTTTGGGGGTAGAGTGGGACCCAGTGAAGAAGTATCACGTGCCAAACGAGTGGCGGAGAGAGAAGAGATGCCACGTAGGATGAGAAGTGGTGTATCTAAAGATGTGGCTGTGACAGAGTCACAGCTATTACCCAATTATCACTACTCCTTTCGCTGACCTCTCATTTTTCTGACTTTGACTTCTCTCTTTTTTTTTTTGTTATTATTAATTTTGGCTACATTTTAATGTGTTTGTGTTCGAGGAAAGAAGAGACACACAAAGATTTATGTATTATCTCATTATCTGGAACTTTTCTTTTATTTATGAGGCTCGAACCATGGTTCGAATTTTAGATTTTGTGGGGTTGCGAGTTTTGTAGATTACCATCCACTAGTTTAGCGTTTGATGTTAACCACGTTTTAGATTTTTCAGAAAATGACTTTAGTTCATTCGGTTAGAGATTACAGTTTGTGACATGTGAGTTACAGTTTGGTTGGTGACTGTAGTGTGTTGGAATATAAATGTTGATCATAGGTACGAGTCATAAGAATCTTGTCCGGAAAAAACATAAGACTACTTATATACAGGAATTATGACTGAAATGTAAAATCATTTCGAATCAAGTTTAGTACTAATTTCAGGTGATTGAAGAAAAGCAAAATAAAAAAACAACCAATTGTGGTTGTTGGAGCTGATTGTTAATTTTTATTTATGGATTCTAAGTGTTAACTAGTCTCCATTTGTCGATTACTTTTATTATACTTTCGGTAGAGGATTATCCTTATTTAAAGGTTGATCACGACGTTCAAAGAGAGTAAATCAAAGCTACAATTAAACCTACAAGACTGTTGGAACAGAAGAATGAGTAATGAGACTAAAACTTGTCTTGTTTTTACTTCATGAACTGATTTAAATAGCCAAACTACAACAACTTGTCTCCTACATTTTTGGAGGTTTTTACTCAAACTCTAAAACAAAATAAAGCTAATTCAAACTGCAACTACTCCTTGATCATAGGAGCTTTATTCAAAGCAGGAACTAAGTCTAAAGACTAAGTCTACTAAAACCAACAAATTCCTTCCCTAAACTGATGTACTCCGAGTACCTCAAATTACTTTGGTATCTCAACAAGACCCATTATCTCTCTTAGCTTCCTGAACGTATCTAACTTCAATGCTTAGTCATAATGTCTGCAATCCAATCTTGTGTTCCACAATGTACCAACTTCACCTTGCCCTCCTTTGTTAAGTCTCTTAGATAATGAAAACGCACCTCGATATACTTGCTACGCCCATGATGCACTTGATTCTTAGATAGCAGAATAGTGGAGCTGTTGTCACATTTGATCGTTATGTATTCCCCTAGACCTTCTCCAATCTCATTGGGTACTCTCGTAATCCAAATCCCTTGTGTGGCACACCAAACTGCTGCAATATATTCTGTTTCAATGGTAGACAAAGCAACAATAGGTTGTTTCTTTGAGCTCCATGAAACAACTCCTACCGCCATTAATTAAGAATATAAAACCAGATTTACCCTTGCGATCATCCAAGTCTCCTGCATAATCACTATCTGTATACACTTGAAACTCTCTGTCTCCTCCACACTTGTATTTGATTCCAAACTCCAAAGTGTTTCTCACATACCTGAGAATTCGTTTCACAACTTGGAAATGTGCTTCAGTTGGATTCTCCATGTAGCGTGACACCAAGCCAACTGCAAACGACATGTCTGGCCTAGTGACCGTGAAATACATGAGGCTCCCAATCATTTGCTTGTAGAGTGTGGTATTTACTGCAGCTCCTCCTCCAACTTTAGACAGCTAGACTCCAGGAACAATTGGGTTGTTAACTCCATTGCACAACATCATTTCAAACCTCTCCAACACTTCTCTTGCGAACCTCCTCTGACACATATAAATTCCTTCCTCTCTCTGCAGTATCTCAACTCCCAGAAAGTACCTCATCCTCCCGAGATCAATCATGTCAAAGTTCTCCTTCATTGACTCTTTAAACTTGGTGATAAGAGCTTCACAGTTTCAAGTAAAGATTATATCATCAACATACAAGCTTACGATAAGAACTTGACCTTGTTCTGTTTTTACAAACAAAGTATGTTAAAAGTCGCATCTCACAAACCCTCCCCGAGTGAAGTAACTTTCGATTTTGCTAAACCAGGCCCTGGGTGCTTGCTTTAAACCGTACAATGCCTTTCTCAGTAGATAAGCCTTGCCTTTCTCAGTAGATAAGCCTTGCCTTTACTTCCTCTCTGAACAAAACCTTGTGGCTGATCAACATAGACCGTTTCTTTGTAACTCCCCATGTAGAAAGGCGCTCTTTACATCAAGTTGATATATGGTCTAATTCTTGTGAGTTGCAGTGACAATGATCATCCGAATTGTATCCCACCTTGCCACTGGTGCATAGACTTCATTGTAGTCAATTCCAAATTTTTGTGCATACCCCTTTGCAACCAGCCTCGCTTTGAACTTGTCAACATCACCATCTTCATTGTCCTTGGTCTTGTATACCCAATTCACCCCAATTGTTTTAACATCCTTAGGTACCTCCACGAGTTCCCAAGTCTGGTGCGTTCAATGGATTCAATCTCTGCCACCATTGCTTCGTTCCATTGTGGATGTCCCACTGCTTCTTCATGTGTTGCAGGATCTCCAAGGGCAGTGGTGACCACTTTAATAAGTATGTTTTTGGTACTTTTTAAGACCTTAAACCTACAACTGTCG